>BMAT01001966.1:1422629-1433650 GCA_019649035.1 Elysia marginata | reverse complement strand
GGAGATTTTATGTTGAATATGAACCTGATTAGAGTATGTTTTTAAAATGGGGCCTGACCATTTCGATTTTAAAGTTACAATAAAATATGACTTTTTCTTTGCATCCTTCAAGAAATCCCATGAAAGCTGCAATAGAAGTTGCCATAACACCTCTACTTCTACATGACAGGATCTTTCATTTCTAACTGTTGAGAGCATTTTAAATTTTTCAAGGAGTTCCTGTGTAACTGAAGCATCCAGATTAAAGCCCCAAAGCTTTGATCTCTACTATTTTAAGAGTAAAAAGAAAGGAGAATATATTTGTAGAAGAGTTGGGAAAGAAGGAAGGCAGGAGCGTTTTAAAAAGTTCTTTTTCAAATGGTACGCTTCATATTCCTTTATTGCACTGTGGCGTCAAACACTGTCGTTGAAGAATATGCTTGATGCTATCAGTTGAATATAATGTACATGTAAGCTTCTATTACTTACCCCCTTAATGTTTCATGATAATGTCTCCTTGCAAAAGTAGGGGGCAAATATGTAGAATTGTGTACTTACTTTATAACATAATAGTATCGAACTTCAAGATGAAAGACAAGATTTAGGCCTGCCAAACCACAAGCACTTCGATTTTGTGCATTGTAATTGTAAAGAGAACAAACAGAAAACTATTGTATAAAAAGAGTTATATGCCCTTGCCCCCACCCACTGCCATCCATTACTTTTAGGCTAGGGTAGTATATTTGCAATAGTCAGCGGATGAACTAAAGTGAAAAGCAGGAATTGATTTAACTAATAAGGCCCCTGTGTTAGGCGTTATAAGTTTGATACATTAAAGCGCATTGGGTTCGTTGAGGTAGAAGTAAAACCACCTGGGATAACTGTCTGTTTAAACTAATCCAACAGACACAAGACTAGATGATAGTTTCTATAATGGATGAAAAAAAACTCAAATAAATTTAGTAGAGCTATAAGTAAAATTTTAATAACTTAGTACAGATCTCCCCCTCCCCCTAAAGAAGATAGAAAGAACACAGAAGAGAAAAACACCTTCGCACGTAACATAATGCATGTAATTAATAAACAGGAAAAAAAACCAAAAAAAAACAACAAACGAAGCAACGAAATGGAAAAAAGCACCAATACATGCTTGAAATGCTACATGTATACTAGTTGGAAAGTTATAAACTTCATAGAATTAAAGAGACATGAGTTATATTGCATCAACTTGTTGATTATTTTCATCTCTAACACCCTTGTTGTGCATCCCATTTCTCTAATCAGACGACCTCATATAAAAAAAACCCCGAAAAATCTACCAGTCTACCACAACGCGACTTTACAATTCAACTTTGAAACTCGATGAGAAACACAAGTAAACCACGCAGATTGAGTCTCTACAATCTCTCTTCACCGAATTAAACACTGCCTTACGTTCCAGAGAGCAGTTGGACCTTGAGGCATATGACAGGAAATATTTGCTTGCTATTACATGTAACGAGCCAGCAAAGCCGTCATCGATTCCAGGAAATACCAAGGCCTTCAGAAACGGCAGAAAAACCTTGTCGTATTTTTGGCCCTGTTTTCCGACCCGTAATCCAGATTTCAAAATCGATCTTACGCCTAAAAATGAAGATTAATGTTCACAAAAACGGGAAGCAATTACCTAATCCGCATGGCAATCTCTTCTATTATTTGTTTTAATGCTAATCGAAAATATTTTAGACGATGTTGCTCCACAGCCACACTTGAAACTTCTCACTAAGCTCATTCTGAGAAAAAAAATCTTTTCAAAGAATCCAATTCTTTTGTCTGTTTTGTTCTTCCTTTTCGCCTTTATGTGTATACCCTTCCCACTTCCTGTTATCCGTTCCCGTCTCTTGGATACACCGCTGATGAATTTCTTTAGCTTTCAGCCCAAGGTTTTAGCCAGAGCAAATATTAATTTTTTTTGTTTGAATAGACACGCATTGTATTAACTACTCAAAAGAACTGCTGGCTTAAAACATCATTGTGATTGTATGGTATATTCGAAGAGGATTTCATATTAATTTCTTCATTAACGAAAAATGAGATGCATTGCATATTTATCTAATTTCTATAATATATCGACAAGAAACATGCCGAATGTTAGAAGTAACACCTTAGCTTTCTGTCTAAAAATTACTGTGATAAGGTCATATTATCTGTGGTTTTTTGCAGGTTTTAGGGTTTCTGAGCCCTATCTTCACAAATAATCTTTACGGTTTCGAATAATCTTGTCCACAAGTTTCCGGGCAATCAGCAAATGAAAGTTGTTTGCAACGACGTTCTTTCATCGTGCGTGCAATCTTTTATGAAGTATTAGAGATTCCAAAATCTTTTGTCTCACAACAAATTATTTT
Organism: Elysia marginata; assembly: GCA_019649035.1. Classification (NCBI taxonomy): domain Eukaryota; kingdom Metazoa; phylum Mollusca; class Gastropoda; family Plakobranchidae; genus Elysia; species Elysia marginata. The sequence continues at coordinate 1,431,287 of BMAT01001966.1, read as the reverse complement.
TAGAAAATGCTTGCTTTCCAGATAAAGATATAAAAAAATCAGCAGCAAACCCATCTCTGAAAATGATTGCTTGATAAAAGTTGAAAGTTATGATTACCCTCGGAATCTTTGCAGAGGACTTGGAAAAAACTACATATTGTTTGTGAAGCAGTTATAAATACGTTCTTTTGCATCCTTTTCCCCTAATGTGTTTGTATTGGGCAGGCAATTTTCACTGTTTCAAATAAACCAGTAAATGATCTACTTGATCTACGTAAAGAATCAACGTTTGCTTCTTCTATAAACTATTCAAAGCTTGGATATCGCCAACATTGCCATGCAAATAGGGTAATGAGCTACTTCTTGATTCTTATGAAAGCCGACGAGAGGTATCAAACTAATATCGCGGCGAATTTCAAACTTTAACACCAAAGGCAGACAATTATTTCAAACGTAATCTAGAAAAAAACCTACAAAGATGAGTTTTTATTAATACCCACAACATTTAAATTATTATTTACACGGATTACGCATATACATTTTTTTAAAAGACTTGCTCTTTTCAATCAATCAATCATATAAGAATGGAAATCTCCAACACTTAAGCTTAAAAGTATTTAATAAAAATTGCCATACGCACATTCCTTTCAATGTCATTACAGTTACGTATTAACACGCGCAAAATAAACAAATATATACAGATGAGCTGTAACACATACATGTAATTATTAAAACCACGTTGTAATGCAGCTACAATGAAAACCACAAAGACAAAAAGAATAACAACAGAAAAAACATTAAGAAAAACAACAACAACTACTATTACTACTACTACTACTACTACTACTACTACTACTACTACTACTACTACTACTACTACTACTACTACTTTTGCTACACTTTTTCTAGCACTATGACGCTTTTTCCCCATAAGTTTGCTAAAAGTTTTGGCACGTTTTTCAGTTTCTATAAAAAAATTTTTTTCTAGATTTTAGGAGGATTTGGATAGCGAAGTGAAATTGCGTGTTTTAAAAAGACACAAGTTAAAATGGGCCAATTAAACTGTTAAGTATTCATTGTCAAAGAACTATTTTGAACCATTAAGGTTTGGTTCTCAGGTTTTTACTCCCTTTTTAAAGGTTCTAACGTATTTCTTACATTCAGCATGAGAGACGGGGCCTTAAATGCAACCGTTAATTTGTTTAAGTCTTTTTTCATTTTACATTTTTTAAATTGAAAATTTTAAAGTCATCCGCTGTTAAAGGCGCTATTGCCGTTAAGTCTGTGGTGGGTAACATGTGGAGTGGAAAAAATTCGATCAATTGTTAAGAATGTTCAGCAAAGTCATCTTGCTCAATTAATGCAGGTTTTTTAGAAGGTGCGTTTTCTCTCTATATCTCACCCTTATTAACCCACTGTTTTCAATCTTCCTCTATCACTTATTATTCTGAACAAAAACTAATTTAGTAAATTATGCAAAACGACCATGAAAAAATTTAAATATTAGGAGAAATTCAATAAAAGTATATAGCATAAATGACACGTGTAGGCGAAGAAGTGTTACTTTACTTACCTTTATCAACTCTTATATCTTTTAAATTTATCTCTTTTTCGTCATTCTCTTTTTTTCTCTTCTCGGTTTTGCCCTCTTTTTCTATATCTGACAATTAAAGCAGGGAAAGATCAAAGTGAACGCCAAGCCATTTAAAATCAGCGGCTTCTGCCTCTCAGGGCGAAAGAATAAGAGCAAATCGATACAGAGTGACTGGGAACAGATCAAACTGGTGTTAACTCAATTGCTAACAATAAACGACCGTGCTCACTCCGTCTAGGACCTGGATCAACCAAGAGCATCCAAATTAAGGCCAATGCCATAGAAATAGAAGGCGACGGGGAGTAAGTGAGCGTTGAAAATTTGCACAAGAAACGTGAGGTTGTAGAAGATTCCTGTAGCAGACAGAGCTCACATTTAAACTAATCAAAAATAGAAGCGATTTCTCAATCATCAACGGAAGAGTGACCACTTCCAGAACAGATTGAATTCGTTGCTACAGCGGATTAGACAAGCTGATAATTAGCATAAAGATTTGTTTCCTCCCTCGCATGGTTGGCCACAAACTCCAACCATTGTTTATCCAATTGATATCTTATAATTACTATTCTAAGAGTTGCCGCGGTTGCTGAGTATTTTCCTTTATAACATCACTATAATCTTTGCAACCTTTTCCAGAATAAGAATAACGTGAATATTTGACTTTAATTTATGCACGAATGTAAATCAAAGAACTGTTCAATTTTAATTCAACTACACATGTCTTTAAATGTGGGTCGGAACGATAGTGACGAGCTTGAAGGCATATTTGAAGCAACCTAAATTTGTTGGCATTGATAATAACGGAATTTTTTTAATGACTTTCAAACGCATGCCACTACAAAGTAAAACTTAATGAAAAATACTATGACCCTAGGGGTCTTGCTTTCTCAGTTATCAATAACGTTTTAGTTTCTTCATTATCATAGTAAACAAGCACTGATCTAATTAATTAAAATCTAAATTACAAATTTTTATGAATTTCATAATTATACATTTTGGAGGTAACTTTGAAACGTTCAAGTTAATTCTGTTGTTTTTTCCGTGTATGTGCTTAATCTTTACAGTCCGGTAAATATAAAGTTTAACCCAGACAAATTGAAAACATAAGATCTATTAGTTGACTGATGGTGGGTATAAGTGTTAGAATAAGCTGACAAATTTGTTGAGACGATTTTGAGTCATTCTACATTTGAAATACACACGTTTAAAAGCAGAAAGATTTTACATACAAAAAATGTACACACCTGAAGAGGTAGGTTTATTTTAAGTCTAGATCATTTTTTTGTTCAGTTTAAAAAAATTATGAAGACATCTCTTCGTAATTCCATGAGAATGGAAAATCATTCTCATCTTCTTTATTTTCACTTTTTCACACAAACCTTTCTTCACTGATGGTAGCAAACTAAAAACAAAAGAAAAGAAACCAGTCGATTTTGTTTCACACTATGCTTGAGGTGAGGTGCATATGAATTAAAAATTGCCATTGAAAATTAGGCTCTCAAGAAATCTGAACCGCAGAATTAATTAAATAATGGAAATTTAGTGCTGCATAGGCCTATTGTTTTTTAGTCTCACCAATAGTGAAGAATTAAATAATCTAAAAGACAAAATATCCTTTCCTTTTTGTCGTTTACATGGAGAATAGGGAAAGGGGGTAAATAATGCAAATAATGTTTAAAAAAACCCCAAAAGAACAGAGAGAAACCCGCAACAACATCAAAAGAGGATGAACACAGAAAATTTTTTCTCCTAGCGTTCAGATTTTAGCTGAAAATAACTATTGTTAAAAAAGAAACACTCATGAAATTCTGCAGACATTGCGAGTACTTGTAGTGAAACACGTAAAGTTTGAAACATGAACTCACTGAGACGTACTACAACGCTACCCTTTTTCTATTTTGTTTCTTTCTTATTTCTTTGATGACAAACGAAAACGGGTATTTTGTAAATTTTTAAATTGAAATGTCAAATAAAAAGTTTTATACGCTTATATGGAGCTTACTCTCAACTGATCTCAGGTTTAAGAAATAAAGTTTTATCATGCCCGATCACTGGTTTTGTCGGCTCAGTTTCAGTTTTTAGCTTGAACTTTTACCTTTACTTATAAGCCGAAAAGATTTCCCTACACTGTTGATACTAGCTAGGTTTAGAAGGTCTTTGTTCCTTACTACTTTATTGGCTTTTCTGTCATTAGTTAATTAAATTTGTGCCTTGTAAGCATGGATATAGGACATTACCCCCCTTTATATTGGTGATTACTTATCATACAACTTTCAACTTTTTTCATTGCACGTCCCATATTCTTAAGTTAGTTTTTACTCCTACCCCCTTCCCCAAACACATTTTAAGAGACTAGATACAATAACTAATTAACTCTTTATTAAAACGTTGTCATGAAATTCTAAGATCAGTTTAAACCAATTTTTCGGCCTGTATATTTATAGGCTTGGGCCATACTTACTACTTTTTCGTCAATAGACAGTAGCGTGGTGTCTTGCCCCATTATTGTGTAGTAAAATAAATACAAAATGAAATTAAGTAAAAGAAACAGATTAAAGAAAAAGAAAACTTTTCATGTAAGCACATTGTCAGATACGAAGGTAGAGATTGGTAAAAGAATGGAAACTTATTTAAAAACGGAAATGAAAGAGGCAAAAACAGAGACATAGCTATAGAGATAGGGAGATAGAGATGGAGAAAGGGAATGAGAGTGAAACAGAACAGGACAGAGAGAGAGAGAGAGAGAGAGAGAGAGAGAGAGAGAGAGAGAGAGAGAGAGAAAGAAAGAGAGAAAGGGAGAGAGACAAATAGAATGCGTGAGATAGAGTTATGAAAATGGTTATAGGATCTAGGAACATAAAAATTGGGACAAACGTATGCTTGGGAGTGATCGAAAGATATCTGTATACTTCACTGAGACGCTTTTCTTTGTCCATTTCGCGACATTGATTTATTATAGCCCAATAACGGCATCTAGCGCATGATGTATATATTTTCGTTTCTTTGTTTGCTCTCTCATATCAACCATTACAATCCGATCACAATAAAACACGCTTGGCTGAATCTGTACATGGACTTACTTCTTACAGTAGTGTTGCCCTACCCTTTTTTAATCTAGCTTAAAAGATTTGCACCGCCTTTTCCCATGTATTCTTGACGAGTAATCAAAGAATTTCATCATAAAATGTCTTATGTGTAAATTCAAAGGAGAGCGAAAAAATGAGGGATTAAAACAACGAAAACGACGGATACAGAGGCAAAGAGATTGGGACGCCTTTTCAGAGAGAGAGATAGAGAGAGAGAGAGAGATACAGAGAGAGAGATAGAGAGAGATAAAGAGGAGGGATGAAAGAGAGAAAGACGGAGACAAAAAGAATAAGCATATAGGGGCGAAAAGAGATTTTTAAAGAACCGGTAGAAGAAAGAGAAGCTAATGTCCTTAAAGAAAATATACATATGTATTATGATAAAAAATGAGAAGAAGTAACAGAAAGCACAGTAAAAAGAGTGAAAGAAAAAAAAGGAAAGTGAGAAAAAGGGAGAAGATGAATTGACATGTGTTTTTGGAATGTGTCTCTAAAAATGAATTTAAAAAAAAGTTAAAAAGGACGCAAAAACAGGTTTAATAAATGAGCGTCAAGATGGTTAGATAGACAGATGCATGCATGAAGTCTACATACTATTTAATGCTAGTCTTTACACGATTGTTTCATGCTATCTTAGTTTACGGCTCTTCAGATGAATCGATTGATAAGTGGGATTTAGAATTTCATGCATGTATAGGCTCCTGCTTGAAAGGTATGCCCTCCATATCATGATTGATTTAATAAGTTTAAGCCTTGATTTTTAGTGGATAAATAGATAAAATATATACAATGGAACATGAGTGGATAGATAGAGACAAAATATACAATGAAAAACAAGTAAAATAGATTAAGTACTTTCGATTCCGTATGTCACGTACCCATCTAGATTTTTTCTTTACTAATGTTTACTGAAACTCTGTCAGATAAACCCAACATGGACCAGAGTAGATTTTCCATTTAAGAAAAAAAATGCCTTAAATTTACCAAAAAAAAAAAATAAAGTATAGCCTACAGTCGTTGCTTAAATTATTTAATTAACCCGTTTTATCAAGCGTATCTGCTTACTTATCTCCCGCAAAAAATAATTACATGTTTGTTTGCCAAGTAAACCAGCTCCGCCATTCATCTGCTTTGAAAGATAACTTAACATTTTATCCAGGAGTTTAAACTTTTTAGTTTAATTTTTCTTCTTTGTGGAACCAAGGGTGTAAAAATATTCAATTACACATAATGGTTAGAAAATGGTTGTGGACTACTCATACAAAAACAACAAAATACTAACGAAGAAGACCCCTAAATGCATCTCGATATATGTACTTTACTGTGCATCTATTAATAATTGATCCAGGCCAAAAATGAGGATAAAATACCTGACCATTTCTAGACCCATGGACATGCCAAATTTGGCCCAGAGTTGTAAAATGTCATGAAGATTAGAATTTAGAGTGTTTGTAATATTTTTTCAAAACAGGATTTTTAAGAATGAAATTAAAAAAAAACAGTAAAAATTATTTTTAAGTGAAATAGACTTTTTTAGAGTAAAAGAAACTGTTATGATCTTAGAGACAATTCGAAAAGTACTTTTTCCATTACAATTTCAGCAACGAAGAAGTTCTCTCAAGTTGTGCATCATGCGTGTTACAAATTTTAGGTCATAATTTTTATTGGAATGAGTTTTGAAATTGGAAACTAATGGAAATAATTTTCAGAAACTATTTTTGTTTTGTTTTTATAGTCTAGAAATCAAATAAAACGTTAAACCTAATGAGAGTTACCAGAAGAATCCAGACTTTACCTATTTTTAATTATCAGTGACATTAAATTCGTTTTTGATGCTTTTAGGGCCAAACAAAAATCTACAATCTAGGTCTATGTTACGGCGAAGAAGTAGAACAGGCACGATGGGGTATTTGCAATTATTAGTAATTAGGGCTCTAGATCTGGATTTAGCAAAAGAAGAAAACAAAGGGAAGGGGGTTTGAACTTTAACAACATATTGTCGAGGGAAAAAAGAGGAAAGTAGAGAAGTTGGTAGATACGAAAAGCAACGAAGGGGATGTTGAGTGGCAAAACTCGTGACGGACTGAAAGCATAGAGGGAGAAAATACATAAGGTAAGAACAGAAGCGGAAACAGGATAAAAAGAACGGAAAAGGGAAGGAATCATAGAGGGGGAGAGTAAGGTGTGATATCTTACATTATAAGAGAGAAAATTAAATTGAAGAATCTAGGAGAAAAGCAGTAACAGAGGAGACAGACAGATAGATGGGTAGATAGACAGATAGATAAGTAGATAAATGGATAGAGAGTGACAGAGAAAGCGAGAGAGAGAGAGAGAGGGAGAGAGAGAGAGAGAGAGAGAGAGAGAGAGAGAGAGAGAGAACGAGAGAGAAAATAATAGTTATAATCGAAATTTTAATTTTAAAGCTACCGTGGTACCCCTCAATTCAGACCCCTCTCAAAAAAGACTACCCATCCTATGTGACCTAAAATCAGAGGACCTTTATGGGTATAGTAATTTAACCCCTGAGCTATGACCCTCCTCTTATAAGACCTGTTTTTACAAACGTTTTGGCAGCTGTTTATTCAGGAGTTCCACTGCAGTTTTATAATTAAAAGACGGAACACAGAAAAGGTAAATGATATAAACTTAATTTTGTATAAAAAATATTAATTCATATATTTTTAAATAGTTTGTTTGTACTTTTAATTAACAGAGTGTTTGGGAGTAAGAGATGGGATAAAAGTGCGTTAGAATAGAAGGAGGGTCAAAAAAGAAAGAAGGGACTGAGAGGTAATGAAAAGCGACATAGAGGGAGAGAGAGAGAGAGAGAGAGAGAGAGAGAGAGAGAGAAAGAGGGGAGGTTCGATCATATAAGAATATAACTCAACGTTTTTAGACTTAATAAGAGCCAAAAGAATAAAAGAGAATGCCGCTTGGATGTCCTTATCAACCAAAACACATAGAAACGAGATATGGAGGGGTAAAAGATGGCGTTGTATTATATTTGTAATGTGAATTTAACTTTATCGGAGAGAAATCCAGAATACAAAAACAAAGAAAAAGAAAATAAAGAAACATAAGTAGGAAGAGGTGAAGGAGAGGTTAGTTTGTATTTTACATTGACTGTTTACCTCATATTGAGAGTTTGAAAAGGGAAAAGGGAGATGTGAATTATAGACATAGGAAGATGGACAGCAGAAAGGGAGATAAGTAAGGGGGTGTAAGCAACGTTTTTCAGATACATGTATCCATATAAAAAAGAACAGATAGCTATAATAAAAGAAAACTCATGCATAGAGCACAAAGGGAAAAAAAAACAAACCTTGCAAAGGTTGTGTTACAAATCCTATCAAAATGTTCATAGTTTATGTTGAGCATGGTTTCTTTTTAAGTTCGTAGAACGGGCTTTTATGCTAGTCTTATGAATTTCTGTATAGACAAATGCGTCAATTGCATTGAAAGCTGACAATTTTCAGCAAATGGTAAATAAATAGAAAAAAAAGTATGTTATAACAGATTTTGAAAATAAAAAGAAGTCCACGTTAAAAAGCTTAAAGTGGAAAAAATTGTATAAATCCCTTAATGTTGTTTTGTCATGTGTAACATGATATTGATTAAAAATGTCTTCATCATCAGCAACAACAACAGCCGTAATAGTTATTGCGAAATTATAACTAAACAAACATCAGGTGCAAAGCAGAGGCTTATCTTAAAAATGTATTTTTTAATACATCAGAAAATTCGAATTTATTGTTTTTGCCTAATGATAATTATTTGTAGTTAATGTTTATTCTAAGAAAAATGAGTTAATGAGTTAGAACTGTAAAACTGCTTTACGTATGAACATCACTATCCTAAATTTGAAACAAAAATTACTTAGATTTCTTGCATGTTTTGATAGTTTCCACGTGAACGTAAAGAAAGTCGTGTGGCTTGTTACTTATTCTTTTCACACTCCTTCATCATCCGGTATCGTGGGCCCGAGAAGCTCATATA
>BMAT01001966.1:1391781-1407484 GCA_019649035.1 Elysia marginata | reverse complement strand
GAACTTCATGGCAACAGATCAAGATACAGTAGTCGTGATGGCTCCTGGGAACTTCATGAGAACAGATTGAGATACAGAAGTCGTCATCGTCATGACAACAGAGTGAGATACAGTAGTCGTCATGAACCTTGGGAACTTCATGACAACAGATTAAGATACTGTAGTCGTCATAACCCCTGTGAACTCCATGACAACAGATTAAGATACAGTAGTCGTCATGACCCCTGGGAACTTCATGGCAACCGATTGAAATACAGTAGTCGTCATGACCCATGGGAACTTCATGGCAAGAAAAGATACGTATCCGTTTTCTAAAGTTTTGATCTCGGAATTGTTTTAAATAACTTTTTGCGGGTGCCGTTCAACGATATCTTCTTCAACATTGTCAAGCAGTTTACGGTGAAGATCTAAACCATATGGACAGGCTACCTGTGTAATAGTCTCATGGAAAAGAGCTGATTGCATAAGGAAATCCTTGTATTCATTCAACCAAAGCCACCACAGTCTCACCTAATTTTAAACTATGCTCAGTTATTGATTCTATACAACATATACAGCCAATATCATCCAACCATGCTGTTGTTAAAGCGCACGACTTGATGTCACGGATAATAAAGTCTGGCGTAGCCTAACCCCCCCAAGAAGCTGTTCATAATCATTTGGGACTGATTTCTTTTTCATTTTGTGTTTCCTTTAAATCGATAACTTCACTGTTTAAGTTCCGCCTAATATTATCGTCGCGCAAAAACGTAAACGCTGCAAAAGACAAAAAACATAATTTTTTTATCCATGAAAGAAGCCTTTAAGTTTTTATTCTGTATCATCTTCAACTACACTTATCCCTAAGGAACCTAACTAATTTGGTTTGTATAACATCAATATTTTTCATACAGTTTTTTTTAATCAATTTCTCTATGCTTAGGTACACAATTATCTGTTGGTCAGTATACGTCGTTACGTTTTTACATTTTCTTTATTGAGAATTGACCTTCAAGAGCTAGCGTGGCGAAGTAAACCCGAAAATTTCAACCCACAATTTGCACCATCTTCTTAATGTGCGCTCCTGCACTGATGTACAGCCCACTAACTTATCCAATAATCGAGATTTAATCAGATTAGAGTTTGCGCAAGCAGGTTTCCGTTTTTAACGCCTTCTATAAGGGCTAAAAAGCCCCGATCTTGATGTAGCAGAGAAAATCAAATAGCTTCGAGGTAGAGTTTGTCAGAACGGCAAAAGGATTTAAAGCAAGCTAATGCAAGGACCTCGAATAAATAAGTATCATTTATTTATTTTATTTAATACAAGGACCTGTTGGCACTTCACTCTTAGTTTTAATGTTATTTCTTAAAACCCAACTGGTTAGTCGATTCTTTTCTAATGTAACCCAAAAGACCCCATACACTTTACGCTATTCTTCGACAATCATGACAATTTTGCCATTTGGAAGCCTCTGACATGTTGCTTTCTATCATTTGCAAATCTGGACACTTTCCTCTACTAAAAAACCCCGTTATTAACAATATCAGTTTCTCTTTAATTAGACACTGAAAGAAAATAAAAAAGCGCTATAAAAACAATATAATCAGAAATATAGAGAAAGAGTTGTCTTGAGTAGTTGAGGGAGGGGAGAGGAGAAAAAAGGGGAAAGTAGATGCTCCAACAAAGGTAATATAACTCGAAAATTAGGTCTTCACCGTTCACATTAAATAATATTCTACACAATTCTAACCAGAAAAAAAAATTTGAAATCTATAATTTAGAAAGAGCGTTTTATACTCGCTCATGCTCTGAGCACATTATATGAGCTCTCCGACGATTCAGTATAAACCAAAGTATATTACTCTCTTACACTGACAAGACTTTTTACTGCTTTTAGCCGGGTACTCATTAATGCCTGAGTGCTGCTAAGAAGTGTATTTAAATAAGTTCTTAAGAACTAAACGTCGACTTGTAGAACCTGGGGCTTAAAACCCGGACCTCAAGGTTTTAGAGCGTAGTGTCTATCTCTTGACCCCGCCACCACAGAACATTGCGCTTACATTGCTATATTTCAAATCTTAGTGAGCATGAGTTTAATGTAATGGGTGATGAAAAATATTTAAAAAAGACATTGCAGTATATCAAAACTATTTTAAACTGACGCGTTTCATCAACTTCTAAAGCATAATGTGCGAGAGAATCAATGGGATGTTGGTCGTGCGGGTGGTTATAGTCTGATGAATATTTTGGCATGGACAAATTTATAAAAGACACACTATTAACTGAATGGAGTTGGGGAACTATAATAAAAAAACATAATAAAAAATCAAATACAATCTATAAGCACGAGTTCGAGATATTTCAACTAAAATAAGTTTACATGAGTCCAATAACTAAAACTGGTAACTATCACTGTTTACTTTGTATACTGGGGTTTTCTTTTTTCTCTCGCTACTGTAAAAACAACTGGAAACCATTTCCTTTCGGATATTTCAACTTTTTATTCTATTTGAATGTGGGGAAAGTTTCCATTTTTGCTCTGCCCACCTCAGTTGATTGAATTTAACTGAAAAGCATCAATTTATAGATGCACTTGGAAATCAACGGTATAAAATGTGATTTTGCTGCAAATGGTGTAGTCGATACAAATTGAGACTCCACAACATGTCTGAACCTCACTTCTTTTTTTCATGATTTTCCACGAATCTTCTTCATACAAGATCCAGAATTTTTTTAAATTAAAAAAAAATAGGAATAATTGCTCCATGGTCAAGCTGTTTATTGATTAAGATTGTTGCAGTGTTTGCCAATTCTTATACTTTCCCTTGTAACATGAAGTAGTTTCACGTCCAAGTATCAGATGAGCAGCGTTAAGGCTACACGTCTCGCAAACAGTGCGAGCGAGTCGGATGTCTCAGCTTTTTTTTGTTGAGAAACTGAGGCTAGAAAGCAGATTTGTTCCTCTTCTTTTCCATCATTGTAAATAAACGAAGGCCTCTGGCAAAATCCCTAAAAGTTGATATATTCCCGACATTAGTAACGCTTGGACGCTAAGAAAAAATGGATTGCTCAAAATACCAACACTTTGTATAGAAAACTACGACATCTGACTCTTTATCACTGATTGCGAGATAGACTCGCCTGCTCGCATCCATAAGGGTGACCTTCAGACCCTTCGCACTTCTGATTGTTTTACATTTCATTTGTGAACTGAACAGGTGGATTTACCTGCCGATGAGCTATGACAAAGAGCAGCAAACAAATTTGTATTTCGATCAACCAAAGCAGGAGTCCGGATAACAATGAGGTAAATTTGATGGTTAGTCAGACAATCCCGAAATTCGCATATTCCGGTACACAATGAACTGTTTATGCCGTATCTTTTAAGAAGACCCTAAACATGTATATAAACAAATTTTGTGACCCGCCACCGAGAATAAATTCTATTTCAGCATATAAATCAGGTGCCTGACCCTTACCAGGTAAGGTAGTAACTTTATAAGAACAAGTTTGTTGCAGGATAAAGCTATGCATTTATCCCTAGTCCAAAGACAAACTTGCCAGGTGAATAGAAGTGTAGTCATGTAGTGGTATAAGCCTTAAAAATATTTAAAACGTAAGGAGAAGTTCAATGAGGAATGCATTATATTTCTGTTTACAGAATATAACAGAGAACAGCAGAGAAAGAAAAAATAATAAAAAAAGCCTCTGTAGTGAGTTTCCTTTATAGCACATGATTCTTATGTTTGTAAAATCAAACATTCCCGATAAAGCCCTCTTGTCACCCTACATGACAAATTAGAGATTAAACAAGTACGTGGTAGCTAGTTAGAGCTTTCAACAGTCATATTGGCAACTTTTTAAACTAATAAAAAATATCAGTGTTTATAGGTCACCATGTGGCATTTTATTCTAACACATCCTCATAAGAGCAGATATTCTTATTAATATCAACCTTAGCTTTAAATGATTATTAAATGGTTCATTCAAAGCATATTTTCTTAAGCGGTACGTAAAGCCCCCACTATTTTTATCGTTAAAATGCTAATTCTACGATTTCATTGGTTTATGGTCAACCTGATGCATAGCCTACTCTCATACAGGTCATTATCAAATTTCACAGATTTTGTTCATATTCAAATTTTTAATAATTAAAAAAAATGTTTTCAAAGATATAAAATCGATATCTCCTGGCCTTGTTTAAAGAAGGGTAACAGTTTTGTATTTACACATTACTAAATTATTTTCATGCAATATCTAGATTTTTTAACAACTAAAGAAAAAAGCTTATCTCCCAAAATATTTGAAAAAGTGATGATAAATTCTCAATAAAGTGAGAGTTTTCTGTAGAGTTTTTTTGTTCTTGTTAAAACTTCATTCTGATACTTTCCAAGGTTGCTTCTTCTGCTAGAATTTTCTTTTATATGGACCAGTCTCTTCTGTTAACCTCTGTGCAACCCACGCATATTGTACAAGCACATGCTTACGTATCGGACAATGAATAATTTAGTTTTGTTTGGAATACTTTTTACGACACCTATTTAGAGCAAAAGTGGTTGCCCGAAACTAGATCTAGTCAAGTTAGGAAGAACAATTTCGATTCCGAACTTTGGGATCGATTTTTAAAAAACTTTTTAGAAAAACACTACTAAATAAAGGAGTCTGCTTAGATTTGTGCTGTCAATAAAATCTCTCACATAGTGAAATTGGATCAAGAAGGTTTAGGGGAGGCCTAATAAAAACACCTTTACACCCTCAAAATAGACGGTATTTTTTGCTGACTCTATAATATCCTCAATCATCACTCATAGTCATAATGTTATGTTTAAGCCTTTTCTATTAACAAACATTTGCTTATTCCATATAATTAATTTTTAAATCATGCCAGTTTTTTCCAACGGCTCTGACCTTAATCTACGTCACAATGTGAGAAACACAAACCTCTTACGCCTTACTTTTTACAGATTGCGCATTTCTTTGAGGGGCACAATAGCAAAAAAATATATATATTACGCAGCTTAAATAAAACGCTATTAAAACCACTTTTGATACACAGTTTCGCACCAATAGTTAGACACAGGTCAGACCCATTAGAGGTAGTCAGTAAATTGTTATGGAACGAGACAGAGAATTCCGTTTTCTTTTAGGTTCATCTTTTCTACAAAACTTTGTCGTCTACATTTAAAATACCAGGAGACTATCGTTTAGACACTACCAATGTGTTTCGATTTTCTTATAAATGTATTGTGCTTTTTGTTTGTACTGTCATACTCAGGACATGTTTTTTGACAGAGAGCGAACATTTCATAGGAATTTCACATATTAAGCCCTATTATCATACATTTTTTTGCATTTTGCTCATATGAATTTCTGTTATTTGCAAACATTACAAAGCTCAGAATGTAATAGTCCTTGTTTTGAACATCTGTCAAAATGTACGATTTCCAAAAAAAATTTTTCAGTCCTCAATTTTGTTAAAAATAAGTCAGCAACTAAAGTAAAATTGACAATATTCTTTCTCGTGGTTGATATCGAATATTTTGAGGCTGATGTTTTTTATTACCATGGAATTACGCATGTTTGGGATTCGTGAGAAAAAAATAACAGAAAAACTTAATCTACAACAAAGGCAAGTTATTCAAAACAATTTTACCGCTGAAGATAAAATCTTCAAATTGAATCTTTAAGTTCAAAGAATAGGTTCACTCATAACTAAGACAATGAGAATCGCAAATCTAATCCCCTGCAGTGTTTGAAGCAGGGCGAAGGTGATCACGCCCCACGCAATACTTGTACCTATAAAAACTTGTCACATTAAAATGATCACAGTTATTTAATCCATTGGTTGAGCATATGAACATAACATTTTTTTTACCGGGTAACAATATCAAGAGCCAATGTGAAAACCCCTTTCAAGCTTCCTTCTATATCGGTTAATCCTTTAGAACCACATCAAGCCTTTAAGAAAATGGGCTTCTATGTGTATAACACAATAAAGCAGGTTCTATTTTGCGCCTTAGAAAGTGCAACAGGTTCAACGGACTTTGATTGTTATTACTGGTATTTTGTAATATAGTGATGAATCAAACTGTGTCTGCTATGACGAATAGAATGTGTTGTCTTGGCTTCTCTGGTGTCTGTAGTGTTTAAGGTACCTTAGATTTGTAACTGTTAACGTCACTGAAAAGAACCACGTGGTATGGTAGGAATATGCAGACTTTTTGAGCCAATCATATAGGGTTTTGTTACCGCAGTATACTGGAATATATCTGAGCGGTGGAATGGAGAACTTTTTAGCACCCAAACGAACACTAAACACGTTTAAAACCCACCCCAAAAACCAGTGAAAAAGGCCATACTTGAGGTAAAGAAGGCAGAAATAAAATAAATTACTCGAAATGTTTTAATGTTAATTAAATTACATATCAAATTCCTACACCAACAGTCGATATGTAAGACCTTGTTCGTGTAGTCTATTTTTCTTTTTGAGTCTTTAAATAAGTTCAAAACAATTTTTCCTGTGTTCTTTTGTAACATAAACACATACTGAAAATGGGTGAAAAAGTATAAGCTTCGATCGTATCCACGCAAACATTTCCTCAATCGGACCCTTTCTCTCAGCGCCCATTGAATTTGTTGAACAAAATCGAATTTAGGACCTTGCGAAAAAGGACATTAGTGTGGGAGTAAAACGGATGGAAGCTGTTACAGATGGCAGTCATTACACAGTAGAAGGTGGTTTTCAGTGTTTTTTGTTCCAACCAGAGTTATGATATCAGTATTGCCATACAAAAGGTGTAACACAAGTTGAATAATTTCGTACAAAAATTTGATTAAAAAAAAACCAACTTTATGAACAAGCTATAGCTACATAACTAAGGCAGAGCTCGCTATTTGTTGAATTGGCTTATTTACGCATCTAACTCTAACATGATTTTATTTCTTGTTTTATAAAGTATAATTGTAAATCATGCTATGGGTAAAGCTTACACTGTGTATTCAAGGTCACATAAAATACCACGTTTGCTACAGGCCACAAAGTAAGGTTAACAAATTTTTTTCCAGACAAAAATGCATCAAAATTAGATTTTTCGAAACTAATATCTGCTTAGATTTGAACCTGATGTCATTGTTTGTATAATTGCTTTTATTCCTCCATTATATCTCAATTTGATAAAGCTATAAGATTTACTTTCTCCACTGACACATTTTTCAATTTGTCCTAAGATTATTTGTAGATAAATGCTTTTAAGGTAAAACCTTTTTATAACACAACGCTATTGGAAATACCAAGTTAATGTTAGTAAAGCGAAAAAAAGGGAAAACACGTCAATTCCTCTCCATCGTCCCTTCTGTCGTTTTTTTTTCTGATTTATTACCCATGTATGAGTCTGTATCCGTCACCACCTCATGTCTTAGCTGATCACTACCGCCAGTGAAAACAACCTTGCACGGCTATGAAAATAAAAACTTGAAGGGGTCGGGTAGGGTAGGGGGGAGGAACCATAATTATGTCGAGGATTTATATCCTTCGCTCCTCGTCTCTCTAACTTGGCCTTGTGATGATGAGGTACTCTAAGAACTTGTTTTTCAAAACGACCACCTAGTGAGGAGGAAAGATTCAGTGACTTAAATTATTTGCACTGAATTTAACACCTACCTTGTTTCAAATCTATTTGGATTTCTACTCAATTGCAACGCCAGGCGGCTGTCTGTTTCTTCGTTCTGTCTTCTTGGTTTCTGGTTTAATTCTGTCACGGTGCTAATACTTTTAACTTCCAGGAAAGGTTCAACGGTTGTAAATACTGGAGTACCGACATAGTCAGTGGATGTAGGAAGGAGTGATAACCTGACAAGTTTTAGTAAAATAATATTTATTGTCCATCACAGGGCAGAATACCTCACTGGTATCAATACTAATCAGTTCTGATTTATCTGGAAGCAAATACTTAACTATTGGCACACACTGTATACAGCTTGGCAAACAGCGGAATAAATCCAAGGACCAAAATGTTGCAGGGGTTAAGGATAAAAATATAAATAGTAAGCTTCTTTAAGTAAAGCAGTCTGAGCCGAAGGTCGTGGTTATTACATGAACAACAATTTAAGCTATTTTTAATATAAAAAAATCTAAACCATTATGGCAAAGTGAAAGTAGCAAAACGACATCCCACTACATAAAGTGGCCAATTCTAGAAAGTGGGATGGAGTTTTATATTTTTAACGCGATGTGGTGAAATCAGGCTTATGCCAAACTGGATCGAACCCAGGAAATGGCTGCTAAAAGAAATGAATTACTATTAGACAAGTCTAGCTCGCCGTCTTATAAATCAAATATACCACGTTTTAGTAAAGTTAAAGTAATTGTTGTGTTCTAATTTAAGTACATATATGAGGCTTTCTCATAATACTAATATTTCTGATTTCACCACGTTGGGTCACATTTAATGGGTTTGTCACAACGCTGCTTTTGATAAGAGCCAACATGTGCGTACCTGATGCCTTTTTTTTTCGAAAAGAAACACAAGTTTAGCTAAGAAGATGGTCAGTTATTTTTTTTTTCAAAGAAAAATATTTTGGAATAAAAAAAGTTTTCTGCTTCAGGGCTTATTTTTATTTCTTTGCTTTCTTTGCGTTTCTGTCTACTGTTTTGAGAGAAAGCTTATTACAGATTATAATCAAACAACATGATACGTAACATGAAAAATATAAAAACAATTCGAAAATACTTGTATAGGTTTCAACAGGCTCTGCAATCCCACACAAAGAGTCCTCTGATCTATATAATAATCTTCAGTCCCCAGTGTTTTTACACTGTCGATAATGGATTAATGACAACATTTAGAAACCATTTCGTCTCGCACGATTCGCCTCATTTAAGATCGTCTAAACATAGCATTTTAAACCATTAACATATTTTAGGCACACCGTAACCATTTTTTTTCTCGGAAAGATAGTTTTGAAGCAAAAAATAGTAGTGTACATTATCATTTAGAAGAAATAAAAAAAAATATATAATTATGGTTCGCAACCAATGCGAATGAGTCGGAAGTCGACAATTTTCATATGAGAAAATGCTTTTTCAAAGTTTTTATTCGACCTTTTCCTTTTAAATTAAAGAGAAATTCTCATATTTTTACACGAAATATAAACAATTTACTGCTAATCTTAACATTTTGAGGCTTAGAAAACTGTGTTGTTTAAAATATCAACGTTTTGTGGTGTGAAAATAATTGTCTATTTCTAACTCAATCGTATTGATTGTGAGATAATTAGAGCGTTAAACTTCGCAGCAAAGAATAGTAATTACATTACAAAATGGAAGTGCAGGTGATCATGCACTTATTACTCTGGGCAATTAAAAAATAGTAAGTGCATGTATTGGTTTTGCTGCTTTTCGTGAAACTCTGCTGTTTCATCTTTTTATTTAAAAAAATCACTTTCGCAAAAATCGCCAATAACTTTATGTCTTACTTTTGCTTCCGGATATAATTTATTTCATTTCGCACCTCTGCTTACTGTACATGAATTCAATTATTTCTTGTGACGTTCTAGATAGACCAGTTATTCTCACCTTGAGCATGTTTTTTCTATTCTCTACAGCCTTAAATGTAACAACTGTTTCGACAAACTTTGATATGGAAGAAATTATTCATGAAGAAAGTTACAAATTTTCAAAAGAGACTTTGGAAGGTAATGCCGTGCTTGTTGGAAGGACAGTAATCTCACACCTTCATGGGTTAAACCTCATCAGAATCAGAGAAACTTCAAAAACCTCGACTATACAGTCCTCTGAGTAGGAAACTTGAACGTGATTTGAACGCGTGTTTTTATTAGACAACGTCGTTACCGATTTCATTTTTCTTCGTGATACGCTAGTTTGGGAAAAGCGTTAATTCTGTCTTTTGACCTGAGGAAAAAAAAGACATCATTGCATCTTAGAGTTACCGAGACGAAATCCCTGACTTTGATGAACAACAAATCTTGCCGAGATGAAAAAGCTTAAAGTTTAAACCCGCAAAATCACAGGCTCTCAAGGTGGTATGAAGTACTCTCGTATCAATCTTAATGTCTGCGTGAGTAACGAAAATCAACATCCATCTAGGTCGCCCTAAAAATCCTGTGAAAAAATTAGTTTTCCAATGGTTCTTCATTATTTGTTTATTGTTCTGATTATCTCGAATTTCCAGCAAGCCTCTCTCTCTCTCTCTCTCTCTCTCTCTCTCTCTCTCTCTCCCCCTCTTCCCAGGTTTTTATGTATAAACTTTTATTTAATTTTGTTACTTTTATGCCATCGGTTATCATTGCGTGAAATTTTAAGCGATGATCTCTTTTTTGGATTCTCAAAAGAAAGAAAATCGAAATCCTAAAACTAAAGGTAAAAGGCGGACAAATATTATACAACGTGTTTTCCCCGTGACCCTAACTTAGCTATAAGAAGGATAAACCCAGGGTCAATGTAAGTTTCAGGTTACTTTTTTTTTAAATAGGCCCCTCTTTGTAAGAGTAGAAGAGACCTGCAGTCTAAAGTTGTAAGGTCAGTATTCATACTCTACGCTCGTGACTAAGTTTGACTTGCTCTCAAGTTTTCAATAGCGACTTCTTGTCTGATATATAAGATCTATACATTGAGAACTTTGTACATAAGCAGCCAGTCCTCACTCTATCATAGAGCAAACATTATTTTTTGAAACGTAATTTCGAACTACGTCTCTGAACCAAATCGACAACACGTATAGGCGCATCAAATTTTGAATTCGAAATCCACGATGAAATCAATCCACACTGAGTAGGGAGCTAATCAAAGTCTATTGATAATCTTCTGGGTTCGATGGAGGCTTTTGGTCTATTATTCTGAACCACATGACTCAGCTGTGTGTTGACAAGAAACCACCTGTTTGAAGTATGGCTTCCCTCTTCAAACACAGCTTAAAGAGATCTTGTCTTCCACAAGCAATGCCCGCTAAAACACGCCTAGGTCTTGCCAGTTCTTTATCTATACAGTATCATTCGAGAAGACGTTTGTAGTCAGAGATGTCATTGTTTGAGGTACTAGAAACAAGCTCATTTCCTTAATTTATGCAAAAAGTCAGTGATATTAAAACATTAATTGAACTTGACTCTGAAAAAGGACCACGACAAACGAAGACAAACCAATATAGATAGGAGTTCTAATGGCACAGTTACGTATTTATTTAAATCTTTTTCCAAAATAGCACAATAAAAAATTATCACACATTTTTTCGCAGCAAACAAAAAACAACAAAACAACAACAACAACAAAAAACAAAGCCAAAGAAATCGGTTTTGCAGTTTAACTAGACAATGCGAAATATGAAAAAAAACCGAAACCATACACTTTTTATTGGATAAGGATTCTTGCGCATTCAATTTCAATGATTGAATTATTATAGAGAACCCACATGCATAAATGAACCACAAAAAAAAATCGACCCAGTGAAGAAGACAAGTCAAACAAATCCGTTCAAAACAACCTCTTCGAAGGTTAGTAGTAAAGATCTAATCTACAAAGTCGAAATTTCAGGTAAAGTAACGGCCAAGTATTTTCAATAGGAATAAATCAATTAACTAACATGCGCATGGTTCTTTTTGCAATATGCTGTCATTAGTTAGTGGTCTTGAAAATGATTTAATTTATTAATTTGAAATTAATTACATGAAACCAACGTTTCTGTTTACGTTTGATTGGTTTAAATGATTATAATACACAAACCTACACCTGATTGAGTCTAGATATTATTAAACAAAAGCTATTATAAAGCATAATTAAAAGTATTTTTTTCCTCAATGCGATCCTTATCTATCTTTATAAGCGATTAAACTCCAGTCAAAGGTTTAAGATTTCTTGGGTGTATGAGTGGTGAAAAATTGTACATACAACGCAGTTTACATGTAATAATGCAATTTACTTCTCATGATTAACCACTGGTCGCTTATTACAGAAAAATAATACTTTAATGGAAAAACAGGATAATTGTACGCTTTAAGGTTAATGTAGGCGGAACTCTCTTTATTAATACTTGTGCGACATTAAAAAGAGTTTTAAAATTGACACAATCCAACAACTATTAAGACACTTATCAAAGAATTTTGCAAGGAAACTGATAAGTATAACTCCATAATTTACCTAAAAGACTTTACGATGATATTCAAGGTCATATTCACTCTACTTATTTTGTTGTTCTCTGTTCACAAAACCTTAAGCAAAGCCCCACTAAACGATACGTGGGTCATGTTACTTAAGACCATCACTTTCCAGGAGTAGTAAAACAGTTATAGAATTTATTAACATAATCCCATGGCTTTATTGAGGTTAATACATTAATCGTTTAGCCGCGCTTATGCACACCAAAAGGAATAAATTACATAGTCGATGGGTTTGACTCTAATATGTTTGTAAAGATAACTTTACAAACGCTGTAGATGGATTAAGCCATACATTTTCGAGACAAGTTGCAGCTGTTTAAGTAGCCATAATCTTAACCGTATTGATTTTAAAAGTCGAGATATCAATGATTTAGATTTGCTCTTTTAGATAGTAGCAGCATTTGCTATAGAAAGGGACAGTTATTTGACTTCAGTGCATTAACAGTATGGCGGCGGGATAAGCCACATTTTATTTTTATTGAGGATTTAGCTTTTACGCGTCTACTTATATCTTTTACCGTGAATTGGGCATTGTAATAGAGGAGTGATATCCGACACAGTAAATAATCTTAATCTTTGCCTTAACTGGGTTTAATCCACACGTGAGATTCTTAGTTTTTCAATCACTCATGTTTGATTCTTACAATTTTACTTAAACTCTATTTAACCTATCAGGAGGCTGTTAGACTGATTTATTTTATTTTAACGATTGGATGTATTTTATGGGTTTTAAATGTTTTTTAGTCCCTTGCAACTGGGTGTGTCACAACTGTAAACCCAAAAATAGAATATTTATAAAAAAACACGAGGAGCAGGTATTTTACACTCTAAGAGACGCTTTAACTTGAGCGCAGTAAAAAGTTTTAGGCTTCAATACAATGTGTAAATGCCACGTTTTGAAATGACTTCAGTTGACAAATACCCACACATATGTATACATATATACAAGCTCTCCAGTTTTCATGAAACCAACATAACACTTGAAGGTATTGTCTGAAGTCGGCAGATGAAAAAAACGGAATCTAAGCATAGCGACTCAAGCCAAACAAATTTAGTGTGTATTGATGACAACAGATCACATGCAGCTTTTGTTTTGGATCTCTTTAGTTTGAAAGGCGCACTGGGCCTCTTCAAAATATCGCGAGCCATACCCTTACATGTTGTAAAAATTTTATTACATTACTCAGTAAAATTAGCTTCAAAACACTTCATACCTGTTTCAATGCCCAAAACCAAATCAGCTTTGATTTTGTAAGGTCGGTTTAGTTTTAACAGCGCGGCTCTCATGATTTTGTTAATAGATTTGCGAGGGTGATTATATCCCTTATGGCATCATTGGATTGATAAAATATTGCATTTTATATAACAGAGTAATGAAAAACCCTGACAGGAAATGTAAATTTAACTTTTATCTTTAAAACCCATAATCTTATGAATAAATGTTTAAGATTGTAAAAAAAAACCCTCTCTAGATACATTGGACTATATATTATTTCGTTTCACTGACGTTTGAGCTGTCGAAAAAGATGGAAAGTCTCTTATAGAGATATATAACACAATGTCTGCTTCTGGGTCTTCTTTCCAAAGTTAGTGGCACACACATACCTCCTCAGTTACAAAAATTATAGAACAAAAATTGCTTTCGTATAACCATTATCTGCCTCTGCGTTTTTCTTGTTGCTGACCTTGTTGTTGTTGCTGGTTATGGATGTCGTTTACACCGTTTGTTGCCTTCGTTTTTGTTACCGTTTGATATTGGTGCTCATATTTTTCTTCTCGTCTTTATTTTTTCCCTGTTATTTAATTTTGTGCTCACCAATCTGCCATTCTGTCTCTGCATATGCCCTCCTTTCTAGAAATCTAGCTTTTTCTTAAACTGAGCACAGAAAAATGAAAACAATGTAGCCAATGTAACAAAGTTAGCAAAGAAAAGAGAACGTAAGATGTAAATTAAATGTGATAATCAAAAACTCCTGTTGTCTACAGATGTCGCATAACGAATACCGAAAAATGATGGACATATTTGAAAATGTGTTAGCCTTTTACCAAATTGCCTATCTCTTGCCACGGTATTCAATATATCTTATCAGCTAACTGTCAACATGCAAAAGCCTCTTTCTTCTGCGTTTCGAATATTCTAATTTTCTTCAAAAACATTGCGACAGTGACAAACTAGATATTTTTTAGGCAGGAAATGGGTCTGGTAAATTGATATGGTCACCGGCAATGGTTCGTTTAATTTTTCAGCTATCGAATAAATAGCAATATTGAGAGTCAATACATAAAACATGAATCAGGTTATTTTTAATCTAAAAGAAAATAAATCAAATCTAATACCTATTTTTTTAAAATGAGTGTCTGATAACGAGCACTACGTTCTTTTTTGCTACTAGCAAAATGCCTGCGAATTTTACGAGTTGAAGCCAAGATAATAAAGTTGGTTTAAGTAAAGAATATAATAATGAGCTAACATCTAATCAATAAGCTCTCTTCTTTTCTTTTTGTCCCCATAATGTTGTAATATCTACATCGGATGTGTCTTCTTCTTTCCGCAAGCTTACCTTCTGCGCGTCTAATATTCTGTTTTTGAGTTTCCTCTCAACGCTTTCTCTTTATTTTATATACCATGTAACCGTTTATCCTCCACTTTATCACAGTCCACATCTCTCTCCCTTTTTTGTCTCTCTATTTTAACATTAAAACCATTCCTAAACAGTTTTTACATCTAAGTGATGTTCAATTTTTATGTTATATGTGTTTAATTTTAATTAGTTTTGTTCGTAAGGCCTCAACACCTTTATACTACAGTCGTGTAAACTTTAAATGCTGTTTTCTCCCTTTTCGGAAAATTGACAACCCTTACCCTGCCTACTTCAAACGGCTATAACTTCTTACAGAAGCATGTTACAGCTTCACCAGTTTTTTTCTATCTGAAAGTAGAGAAAATCATGTTTTCTGTGATACCAATATCTGACTTTCTTCCAAATTCAACTTAAGACTTATTTTGATGGGTCGTAAAACATTAAATATTTCATACATAAATTTTTTTGAAATCTGATAAAGAAGAAAAAAAGAGAAATACAGAGAAAGCTAGAGAACTAAAGAGAGAGAGAGAGAGAGAGAGAGAGAGAGAGAGAGAGAGAGAGAGACAGACAGACAGACAGACAGAGACAGAGAGAGAGAGACACACACACATACACCATGACGGAGATAGATAATTATTTGATCTAATGTTCAAGTGTAAGTCTAGATCAGATTTAAAAAAAATCAGAATTAACAATTAATTAATCATGGTAAAGAAAACACATCAGGAGTATGGACCTCTTTAGTGAGGAAGAAAAAATCAAACTATTGCCGTCCATTCTGGAAAGGCACGTTACAGAAATACAATATCTAAAATAAGTCATCTTATCCTTAGTTTTCAAGTTCCAATACATTAATTTTTTAAAGTAAAAAATTCCGTAGCTCATCCCAGAAAGCCAGACAGGCAAGCTCAGAAAAAAGACAAAAAAAGAACAAAAAGTAAAACCATGATGCGAAGGTCTTCACGCAGCG
>BMAT01001966.1:1356833-1369410 GCA_019649035.1 Elysia marginata | reverse complement strand
TTTTTTTTTTTTTACGCCATGAAAGTATATTGTGCGAAGCGCAAATTATATACACTCCATTGCACCAGTGTGGTTGAACTGCGGTTTGAAGTAGGCCGAAACCTCGGTTTGGCAGAGACCTAAAATCTATTTTCTGTTGCACCAGTGTGGCTGAAAATAAGTAAGACTCAAATCTGGCCGAAATCGACATGATATTTAAACCAAGCTGGGGGGTAGGTTTAACATCGGTTGAACTCTCAACTAGATCTAGATCTAGACTCTTTTTTTCTTGTCATTAGACCTACACTTTAGAAAATGGACATTTACTTGAATTATGACGAAGAAGCTGACGAACAAATAATGCAAGAAGTGGAGCAAATACATCTCTTCAGAGATGACTAATTTCAGATAAGATACCGTTTTAGAAAGGAGGCAGCCATGGATTTGAGAGAAATGATACGAGAACCTACATCCCATCAGACTTTAATGAATGCCTGTATTCCTGCTGAACTTTAGGTACTGACTTTTTAAAGGTTTCTTGCAACCTGTTGCAATTGCATCCATCTTGCAATTAAATAAACACACCAAATCCCTTTTTAAAGACAAAAGCATAAGCCTAGACCTAGATTCTATACGAAAGTTGTGATGAACGGTTGCTTTTTATTAAACTAAAAGTATAAATGTGGGCAACCCCTCGGCCTGTGTTTGCAAACAAGCGCACAACTTCAAATTAGAAAATCTACACACCTCGATTCAAACCTAGGTTTAGCCAAAGAGAATTGAATTCTGAGCAAGAGGGAGAACTGAGCCTAACTATCTGTGACAACAGTGCTAACAAAAGCGTATGCGAATAGAGCCGGTAAACAAAGCAAAGGCCAAGTGGTTTAGTGTAGGCTGTGTAGTATGTGCGTTTGTACTTGCCACTATTATCTTTTGAATTTATCGGCTCTATTCCTGTTGCTATGCAGCCATGCGTATACGCGTATTCAGCGTGTCTTGGCTCTCTTTCTATACAACCTCTTCGGTTTAGCTATATCACGCTTGGTGCAATACAGATTTAAGTTAAACCTCAAGCGCGATTTAGCTGAGTCAGGCTTAGCTTTAAGTCGTACTCACCTATGATTGAACCACGTTGGTGCAACCCAGTGATAGAGTTTTCATGCAGTTGGGAACAAAACAGACTTTATGAATGAAAATGTTCACAAATGATTCTGTTCTAGATATCGAATAAAGCTCTAGGCTTGCTAACAATGAAAAACTATAATGTAGATCTAGACCTAGTTCAAATTTATTTATTTGAATGGGTGTACTTGAATTATTGTCAAGCTTGAAGTCTTCTTTTCTATTCAAATGGCAAATAGGACAAAAGCCTAAAACTTTTTTTGAAAATAAATTGTTTGTTTCTTCGACTTTTAGCTTATATCATTCACGTGCTGGCTTTTGTAGATGATCTAATATCTTTATTTTAAGGCCTGCACCTAGCTAGATTTAGGTGAAGAAGAGGAAGATATCTACAGAGGGATTGAGTGAGAGACAAAACAGAGAAGCAGAAAGAGACAGAGAGAGAGTTTGAGAGAGAAAGAGAGAATCAGAGAAAGAATGCGAGAAAGAGAGACAGAGAGAGAGTGCTAGTGAGAGAGAAGCATAGAGAGAGAGAAACAGAGAGAATTTGAGAGAGAACGAGATAATCAGAGAAAGAAAGTGAGAGAGAGATAGAGAGAGAGAGAGAGAGAGAGAGAGAGAGAGAGAGAGAGATGATTAAAACAGGTGATTCAGGCAAGGAGGAACCATAATGACAAGCACAAAAGTGAGCTAGCAATGTGCTATTATTATTGATACTATAGAGGGGACTAGGGTGGAAAACAGTTCAAGAGATTTTGAGGGGGGTGGGCGGTCCCTAAAATGAGAAAAGTGAAATGAGGTAAGAAAGAAAGCCAGGTAGACGAGATTTTGAGGGGATGGCAGAGAGAGAACATGTATGGAAGAAATAAAGTTGCTGGTATCAAGTTTGATAAAGTCGGTGGTATCTAGATGTACCCAATCAACTGCTAATGCGAAGCGTGGGCTGCCATAACTAGTCTCTGCTTAATTAATTGAGCTTAGTGACGACACACTAACTGCACATTTCCCAACTCATGACACACAAAAATTGGCACGAAATTGTAAAAAGCATTAGAGATTTCCTTTGGCATATTAGTTTGACAAGGTGTGTGGTAAAAAACGATGACAGAGATTTTGTTTTAATTTTTTTCCTCAAGGACCAAAATCCAAAGTTCCACAAAATCTAGACTTAGCCATGATGGCTTTTACTTGAACCTTGCTCGAAATTCGTTCATAACGACGCGTTGCGCTGGTGCTGATGAAACTTTTTTATGCGATGAAAGAGTATATAGTGCGAAACGCAAAAAATTCGAACGGTGGTAAATTTTATAAATGAAATTTTACGCCATGCTTGCTTTGCGCGTCATCGCTAATGTAAAGTTTAAAGCTAAACACCGGTGGGAACACAACAGACTTTATGAATGAAAATGTTCACCAATGTTTATGCTCTAGATTTCTAATAGGCTATTCTAGATCTAGACCTAGATTAATTAAAAAATTTAAATGAGTGCGCGTGAATTAATTTCAAGCTTCAAGTCCCTATTCTTTTTTTTCTATTTCAATGGCAAATAAGGCGAAAAGCTTAATGAACAAAATGAATAAAATCTAGAAATAAAAAAGAAAAAAAAAACACTTTGTTTTGTCGACTGGCCTATTAGCTTATATTATTGATGTTCTGGCGTTTATAGATGATCTAAAAATTTATTTTCACAAGGTCTGCATCCAGATAGATCTAGGTGAAGAAGGGGAAGAAATCTACTGAGGGATTGAGTGAGAGACAAGAGAGAGAGAGAAAGAGAGAGAGGGAGAGACAGAGAGAGAGAGGGAGAGACAGAGAGAGAGAGAGAGAAAGAAAGAGAGAGAGAGAGACAGAGAGAGAGAGAGAGAGAGAGTGGCGAACTGCCAGTCATTTGAGTTTGTCTCGTTCGCATCATTAAAAATATTAAAAAAGCACAGGTTGATCTTCCTGTTTTACAAAAGGATATGCAAAGAGTAGTCGTATCTCATCCGCATGTAAAAGGAACAACGCGAACTGCAATGTCAAACAACTCCGGTAGCGAAAGGCATGGGATGAGGTAGGTCATGCACAAAGAGCGAAACATAAAAACGGCTTGAAAAATGAGGCCAGGACTTCACGACCATGTCGACTTTGTTGGTTTATTATATTCTCTTTGCCGAGTTTTTATTAAGTGTAGTGTACGTTTTGCACCAGCAAGTACAACACGTGAGCTTCCTGTTTACTCAAAGCCACTGTAACCCTAAGAGTTATCTTAATATATAATCGTTTCTAAGAGACAAAACTTTCAGTAACATTGAATGTAAACCTACCACACCCCACCCACGTTGGGAACAGTGATAAACTTATACGCTGATAATAAATGGCGATATCTGTCTCATATCTAAACCAGAAAATTTAAATGATCTAGGTTTTACACTTGATGTATTTAATACATTTCTTGTAATAAGATTTATTAAATCAATAAAAAACATACAGCATATGCCCCTACTTACTTTTGTTGTTTTTTAATGACTTTCTTTATGAAAAGATATTAACCAGATAAGTGGAATAATTTTTGTCATAGCAAACAATAAAAATTAAAGCAAATTTATTAGGCCAATGAATAACCAATAAGAGATTTTTAAAAGAGATGTTTCTTTCAAATGTTTCATGTAGAAAACTTGATTGTTTTACTTGTTTCCGATGTATTTAGATCTAACCTAGATCCTTTTTAATGCAGACTTTTGAAAAAAGTTGGGAAGAGGAAAAACTATAACTTTCTTTCAACTGTTCTTCCGTTATCCGGTTTTTTTTTTGTTTGGTATGCAAATGTTGATCTTCTCTTTTAAAATCAATCTATTTTCAAGTATGCTAGATCTTTTCTTGTCGATATTCCCAAGCAAAAGATTGCACGCTGCTACTTCCGACGACAAATTAAGATAAAATAAACAAACCATTTTCTCATTGCATCGTGCTAATGGTTCACCCATTAATCAAATATTAGTACCGCCTTTGTCATGAACTCTGAGAATTTCTGCACCGCGGACGTGAAATATATAATTATGTTGAGATCTAGATCTAGTATAATTTTCTGTATATTTCCTGATGGTTTTCTAAACGCAAGCTGAACACAATTGTAAAATTCGTTAAGATATTCTGTCTACCAGATTAAGATGTGAGATCTAAATTCTGGGCTTTGTTTTTTTTTCCGACAAAGAGGAAAATATTCATGTCACCTAAAGTCGGCTAATTTTATGGAAGTAGCCTAAAATTCTCTCATCTGCTATTAAAAAAACTTAATGAGCCATAACTACTAAATATGCAATTTTAGATCGTGGGAACCAAAAATGAGAAACCCAAACATGAAAAAATCTTAAAAAAACACTGTCTTTGGACGAAGCGGGGCTGATGGGAGTTAGAGTGAGGACGATGAGTTAAAGAATAGGTCACTTCCGCAAAAAACGAATGTAAAAAAAAGTTTTTTCAGTAATGTTGTTTACATTTTTTTCTACTCTGCATTAAATTTAATAACCGAGAATCGAGTTTAAGAGCCCTACAATCAGTTCGTGGTAGGCGGGACCTTTTCTCAACAGTATTCAACTTGAAAAGTAGAACATATTTGCGTGTTCTTTTTAAATTATCGACCGTTTATAAACCCTTCCCGGAAAGAAAAGGCAGCGATAGTTTTGTAAAATGTTCTGCATCGATCCTTAAAAGTAACTATTCTTGTTTAGGAGGTTGAATATTCAATTCACTTTACTGTAAATTTAAAATATACACGTAAATTTATGAGCTTTATGTCATGCTTTTTATCTAGTATCTTTTTAGTGAATTATTGGTTAAAATAAATGACCTATCCATTTCAATTTAAAAGCAAGGGAGCTTTTGAAGGAAAGTAAACCCTGGCATTCGATTACAATAAATCAACAATTCTAACAACTCGGATGTATTGATTCGATATATTCAATATATACTACATTATATCCCCAGTTATCTGATTACACAGATGATGAAGACTGACATAGTTTCATACTTTTTCAGATTTATAATCAATAGTGATACATCTTTTGTCATTTTCTTCAGCTTCTCTTCTTTCTAAAAAATTAAACAGTTTACCTTTCGTTTATCATTTGAATTTTGTAAAAATGTCTAGGTTTCAGATTTTTTAAAGATATTCATTTTAGTAGAGTATAACTCTTTTTTTCTCGTTTCAATCTTATATAGTTAAAACAAAACTATAATCGTGATAGAGCTACGTTCTGTATTATGTATTTCTATCAATTTCCAAGATCGGAGACACTTCTGTTTCTAAGTATTTAACTTTTCTATTTCTTTATGAGAAATAAATTGACCTTCAAGAGCATGCGCGGTGAAACAGTTCCGAAAATTTCAATTCACAATTTTCACCATCTTCTCAATGTCCGCTCCTGTACTGATGTAGAGACCACCAGCTTATCAAAGGATCGAGATTTAATCAGATTAGAGTTTGCCCAAGCAGGTTCCCACTTTAGCGCCTTCTTATTCACTATCAGGGCTAGATAGCCCCGGTCTGGGCACAGAAGAGAAAATCAAACAGCCTAGAGGTAGAGTTTGTCTTAAGATCTCTCACACCCACCTCAGGGAAAAGGGATCTAAAGCAAGCAAACGCCTTCAATTAACACGGACTTGTGGGCACTCTTTTCTTCATTCTTATTCTATTTCTAAAGACCTGACTCGACGTTCAATATTTTGCTCTCGTAATCCAAAACGCCCCAGACGCTCTCTCGTATTCTTTGACAAGGACTAAACACAGTTATTGCCTTCAGATATCCCGCCTGTAACCTCTACATGATCTTTTTTTTAAAATCTTGATGATTGTCTCCTCAAAACCGTTCACCTTATCCCCAACACTTCTCTATAAATTGTCCAAAATGCTATTTATATTTTAAAATACAAAAACAAATTGAAGAAAAAAAGACAGACATTAGGTAGAAGAGAAAACAAAGTTTCAATAACAGATATAGTCATATAAAAACTAGAAGACGTGGGCAGATGAAACGGAAGAAAAAAAAGAGAATGAAAGGCACCTTAAAAATTACCACTCTAAAAACACACACACAGAGGTCGAGCAATACTTTATAGTAATATTACTTAGAATTTTAATTTATTTTAAGCCTCAACTACCTATATACTCTGTGAACAAACGACTGCTACGATACGCGACTCACAGCACACTGAATTACATATAAGCAGATAACACGAATACAATGTAAAAATCTGCAAAAAATGTAACAAATTTTAAACAAAAAGAAACACATAATCTAACTGAAGCATTTGAGAGCAATCGGAAATTTAATAACAAAATAATAAAATATGCCTTAAGAGTATGGAATCTAGGTGTTGTTTTTTTTTTTTTTTTTTTTTTTTTTTTTTTTTTTTTTTTTTGGGGGGGGGGGGGGGGGTAGAAAATAACAAAAGCTAGAAAGTACTTCGCATTTCGTAAAGATTTATCTAACGCTCTGCAGCTGGCAAATGTATTCACTGGCAATATTTTAAATTGAACTTAGCAAAGAGCTGTCATAAAAATGTTCAAACAGCCCTCAAGTCGTAAGTTGCTCAAGAATAAAAAAGAAATGTTATTCAATTAAAATTATGAAAAATGAAAAAAGTAAGCTTTTTTCGGGTTAATAAAGAGTTACAATAGTCTCCAACTGAGAGCGTTTTCTTTATAGGCCATAATCACCTTTTGTTTGAACATATTCTAAAAAAATCATTATAAAATCTAAGTGTCATTCTGCTTAGCTCTAACTAATGACAAGACCAAAAAAAAGGATTAAAAACTGCTTTTATCAGTATTTATTTAGTGGATTAAAATCAGCAACATGTTGACTATTCAAAACTGGAACTGTTATTGAATGAGAACCATTTACGTAATGGATGTCCTTCAGAATTTGAATATGAAATGATACCAAACAAATCTTTTCAAGTGGTAAATAAATCCTCATGCTTTTCATTTCCTACTTGTTACGTTTCTTAAAAGTGGTTATGTCAATGGTCACCTACATGCATCTTTAACGTTAAAAAACCCCTTTTAATGCTTTGATCAGGTATAAAGTCACAGAAAAGACACACAGAGGTTTAGGACTGACGCTTTCTTGTTTATAGGAATAGAGCATTTCATGGATTCAATGATTTTGAAATGATGTGCATTGAACTTTCTAAGAGACACAAAGCTCAGTTTGACCTGAAAAAATTACAAATTAGATATATATCAAAGTCAAAAGCAGCCTGGGTTAAAACAAAGATACAACAACAACAACAACAACAACAACAACAACAACAACAACAACGGCAGCAGAATTTGTGTACTTTTGAAAGAGGCAATCTTATTGCTATTGACATTCGGTCTGCTATGTTTTTTATTCTCGCCCTCTTGGTAAATATCATTCTGTAAAATTTGTATTTAATATAAACAAGTTCTGTTCAGGTTCAAGGAATTCGGCTTTGCAATCTTGTAAAGTTTTCTGTAAATAGATTTACAATTTTTATTGTCTGGTATGTTGAAAGCACAAAATTCCCTACTTTGTTGTGTCAGTGACAAAATGCACGACGCATTTACTTATATCTTTCGATTAATAATTAATTTTTTTTCTACTGCAGAAATGCACTTTTCATGAAATATGTTTAATGCCGGCTAATCGAAGAGGAAAAGCAAGATGCAAAGATGTCCACGAAACAAGATTAGGTGAGGGGTCGGTTGGGTTTTTAAAGGATTGGGAATACCAAAGTGATGATAAATAAATAGTAAGGATTAGGTATGGTGAAAATGACGGCTACTTAACGGAGGAAGAAAACGATGCAAGGAGCGGTGGACAGGATGATAAAAGAGAGGCTAGAGGGGAGGTGAAATCGTTGGGTTGCTAGATCTGAGACTGAGAGAAGCATGATGAAGATAACAAAATGAAACAAGCAAAGCGCCTGTAAAAGATGACAAAGATAGCAAACAGGAGGAAGAGAGAACTTATGAGAAAAGGCAATGGCAAGATAAAAAGGCTCCTGTTCAAAATGGCTCTTAGGATGGATGGAACTGAATAAAAGATAGAAAACACAAAATTTTCAGGAAATATCAGAACAAATGAAGGAAAAGGAAGCAAAGGAGGACATGTACACGGGAAAGAAGCGGATATTGAAAGAAGAAAACGGAGAAATTAAAAGGATAGTGTATAAAGACAAGTAAGAACACACTTTCCTTTTCTTTTTAAATAAGGCGAGATCCTTGAGAAATAATAGACCAAGATATGTATCACCAGCTTAGGAAAGAGATTACAGAGACAAAAACCGACCAGAGCAGTTAAAATAAAGCTATGTTTAAAGCTACACAACACATGGCCAAGCAAATATGACTGCTGAACTTACTATTCTTACCGTTTATGTATAAAGGTTACGGCGACATAAAAAAAAATCATCATTAAGATTAGTAAGGAAACAAAAACTTCATTGCAAGAACCATACATAACGGAAGAAGAAATCAAAACTTAACAGAATGAAGGAAATGGGGAGGTTTTTATAGATCTAGTATATGAGCAAAGTCTTATTAACTTTTTTTTCAAAAGTCATCATTAACAGATAAATACAACTTTCTTTATAGGGATAATAGAAACTTGATTACCTCACAAAAAGTTATAATTAATTTTGTTAATGTATGTAGTCCAAGCAGCGTACAGGAGAAAGATATACTTATGACGGAGCTGGAAAGCATAATTGAAGATAAAGCCTGAAACAAGGGGGATCAAATCTTATTTGTATTGGATATTTGAGTATTGTGATGGATAACGCAATGGACATTATATGGACAGGTAATAAATATCCAGTATTCACAGTTTATATGTTCAAGAAAGTTTTTCATGAGATTAGATCGACAGATTGTTGGATGCCTCCAATTCGAAAAAAGGGATAAACTTGTTTCCTGAAAGGAATACCCATGTATTGGCAAAAAGATTCGATTTTCTTAGGACTAATTTATAAAGCACACAGGAAACTTAAATATGAAATAATGTGGTTTCACAGAGTACAGGGCAGTCAAAACATTACCTAATTTTCAAAAGTACGGTCTTCCTTTGGAGAAATTTAAATATTATACGTCTTCTAAACGATCCAACTTGATAAACATCATTAAAACACACTTCAAGTAAGTTGAATTAGTTTCAATTTTTAAATCCTCATTTTAAATGAAAGGTGCTAAAACCTATATTAGCTGAGAAATCTTGAGAATGCAGTAAAGCGAAAATCTCCAGCAAACGAAAGAAAAAAATATAACACAACAAAACCCGGATTAAAAACTCTTTATAAAGATTACAAGAAATCATACACAGTATAAATAAAATGAATTATGACAAACAACTAAGATACGTGGAGGAAAAAAAAGGAACCCAGATACGGGCTCGGATAAAATGGACTAAAGAAGGGAAAAGAGCAACGCAATTTTTTAAAACATAGACAAAATTCAAAGTAAAAATATGCTACTACAATTTATACTTAACTGACATAAAGGTCAAGTAACACAATCAACACCCACTTTGACGTATTAGAAGAAATGTGATAATCTTTAGAAATTTGTTTCCCACAAAAATTTTCGAAGAATGAAGTTAAAAGTTTAATATCCGATCTTTTCAAAATGGGCATATTCAAAGATCGAAGATAAAGAACTGTGTGACTTCCCAAAGAGAGAAGAAGTTATTGCATCAGCCCTGAAATCGATGAAAAACATGTCTTCACCTAGAGGGAATATCAACAGATTCTTTTGTAACAAAAAAGAACGTCTATATTTTTGCGTCCTATCGCTATAAATACGTAGAAAGGGGTGATCAGTTTATTATATAAAGAAAATGATCAAACTAAAGATAGTTTGGCTAGCTGGTGACATATTTGCCTATAAGGTATTAGCACAAGTTTGAGCTCATGGTCTAAGCAGACCTCTTAAATAAGGTATTGTTTATCTGCATCCAGGGCATCAGTTTTCCTTTCATAAACCTACAATTTATAGAATTTATACACATTCATCATGTGTCTATGATGTATCGATTTCTCCGTAAAACGCACATGATAATTTCTCTTGATTTTAAAGAATTAACAAGCTCATTGGATTCTTGTTTAAAGCTCTAAGGCAATGTAAGAGAAAAACGATTTTACAAGCTGTAACTTTAAAAAATAAATTTTAAAAACCTAAGGATTTCTGTTTCTTTTTGGTACCAAATTTTCAGCCTATGGTGATATTTCATGTCCCAAATAGTGTTTCGTTCTCAGCAAGCAACTTGAACCCATAAAAGGAAATATGCTAACCATGCTAACTGAAACAAAGACAATCGATACAATATATAAAGATCATGCGGCTAAAGATTTAATCTTCAACTCAAATATCTTGGCTCAAAGAAGAAATGCACCCATTACTAAGACAGTGTGAACAGTTTAATCACAAATCTAATTCCTTCCAGTGTTTGAAGCAGAGCAAAGGTGATCACGCCCTAAGGTAATAATTGTCCCCATAAAAGCTTGTCAAATTGAATTGGTCACAATTAATAATTGTTTTTATTGATTGAGCGTGTGAACGATATTATTATAAATGGCGGTTTGATATCAAAAGCGAGTGTTGAAACTCCGTTCAGCATTGCTTCAGATATCGGCTAAACCTTTACAACAGCATTAAGCGCTTAGGAAATGTGCTTCTGGGAGTAAAAAAAAAAACAAAACAAATTTAGTACTGGACTTAAGGAGACAAGCTGCTTACATTATTTTGATAGTATTTACTGGTATATGTAAAACACTGATGAATCAGCGAATGTATGTAAGCTCATGTGCGCAATCACGAACTTCACTGCGTTTGTTTCTCTGATTGATATAGTGTGTATTAACAATAATAAGAAGTGTATAGGATAAACATATAGACCTCAGATTGTATGATCGTATAAAAGGTTGTCAGTTACAAGGTAAAGATTCATCTACAGACCAAAGCAAAAAAGAAATCGTTTTTAAAATTGTGTTAATGAGATATGATTGGTACTTCGCAAGTTTTCTAGCCAACCATGCTGGAATCGCTGTTCTAGAGCAGAGTAATTGAGAACTTTTTAACAGCCAAACTAAATTTCCAATTCATTTAAAAAACATATATAAGAAACAAACAGAATATATGTAAGAAACAAACAGAATATATATAAGAAACAAACAGAATATATATCGGAAACAAACAGAATATATATAAGAAATAAACAGAAACGCCATACTCAAAGTGAGGGAGATTAACCTGAAAGCAAAAACAATAAAATGCTTCTACGGTTTGCTAGAAACATCATTGCGTTCATCAAACGTAGAATTATGTAAATTTAAGAGTAATTGTATTACTCAAAGAGCTAAAAAGCTGTTAATGTTCGTTTTTTTTTCTTCTCTGGGTCTAAATCTGTTTTTCTCTAGAAACATAAAAAACATCTTTCTCGTGTTCTTTCTCTTTTTGAACAAACTAGTAAAAATGAAGAATGAAAGCACTAACTTCGATCGTATCGATTCAAATATTTCCAAGGCCGCACTTTTTTCTGCACCCAAAGTATCTGTTAAACAAAATCAAATTTACGACTTTGCCAAAAGGCACACTAAATGTGGGGAGTGGAATTGATGTAAACTGTCACAGGAGGCACTTGATGCACGCCAAAGAATAGTACCTGCTTTTTATCCTCTGGAGTTATACTAAATTTGTCAAAAAGTGAGTTTTTCGTTGGTCAAAAGATTTTGAAGCAAAATAAATCAGATGAGATTAAAATTACACGAAAGGTATAATCTGATTAAAAAAGCTTAACCGCCTTTTGTCGTGTTCGCTAGTCTTTGCAACTGATCCCTAAATGACCTTTTCTTGTTTTTATTCTTTTTTTTCAAGGCAATAACAAGTATAATGGTGAGTTATAATTGTATATTAGTTCCTACCGTGTAGTAGACATCAAGTAGCCCAGCCACGTTTACTACAGACTGAAATTCCAGAGAAGTGCTACGATTCATTCAGAAAACTTCGATCGTATCGACCCAAATATTTCCAAAGTTATCATCAAAGTTGAATTTCCAAAGCTGATGTCTGCACCGAGTGGCATGTATCATAAGATGTTTAGTAGATTTCATTTTGCCATGCCCAATAAATAAATAAAGTTTCGTAATATTAAGAGTAGGCTTAGAACAAAATTACTCTCGAATTTTACAATATTCTGCCAACAAATGTATTAGAAATGCCTAGCTAAGGGAAGGTTAGGGGAAATTCGGAAGCAAAAATCACCTTAGTTCTACCGACTATCTAGATCATTCTTAATAATAATAATAATAATAATAATAATAATAATAATAATAAAATTTGTTTTACAGGCGTGGTAAAAACATGACACATATACATTCTAAAAAAAAAAATGACAAAATATTATAAGAGATCAAGAAGTGAGGCATGACTAAAAATTGTTAAGAATGCAAATACATCTTTCACACACACACACA
>BMAT01001966.1:1304966-1338733 GCA_019649035.1 Elysia marginata | reverse complement strand
TCAGCTAGGTTTTTTTTGGCGTTTCTCTATCTTTTTACAGTGTTCTATGTCACCAAAATACTGGCGCCTGTTCAAAACTTGGACGTATTTCTTGTTCTCACAATCCCCCCCCCCCCAAAAAAAAAAAAAAAAAAAATGTTTTCAGTTCCAAGAGAAAAATTCTTTAAAGAAATTTAATGATTCGCTATTGTGCAGACACTGAAATACGAAAATTTAATGTTTGGTCTTTTCAAAAGTAAAACTACAATTTAAGCGTTTCATTACATCCATTATCAATTTTTAAAATACTAGAAAACATAAAAACCAAAAGGGATAATTTGAATGCGAAATTTACCATAGTCGAGAACAAATTGGCAATTCAAATGATAATGAAATTAAGGTTTTTTTCATCACCCAGAGTTAACGTTTATATATAATCATCTACAGATTTTTCATTGTAATGAGTCTTTATCAGACAAAGTTCAGCAACAATCAACAGAATAAAATAGTATAACAATTGATTTGAACCTGATAAAGAAAGCTGAATCAAATACGTTATAAGATCACAATAAAGTTTCTTTAATCTATTCTTAAGATTTATACCATTGTTAATGTTGGTGCTGCTGTAATTGCTATTGATGTTGTTTTTGGTTGTAATCATAGCCTTCGTCATCATCGCCATCGTCATCTTTTTTACTATATCACACATTGAAAAGTAACATAGATCAGACTCAAAGGATGGTATTTGCCAATCTAAAGTGGAGTTTTTAATTTAAAAAAGATGGAGAGAAGATAGTTCCATGGAAGGACACTGAAACGACCCAATAATATAGTCACATAGTTCTTCCCTCACGCCTTTGATGGTGAAAATTCATTGTCAATCAAGTGTGAAAAGCTTTCCGTATTATACGAAATATCAGGCAGATGAATAAGAGGTTGAACAGTGTCGAAATAACAACTGCAGTCATAATATTTGGTTTGAAAAATAAAAAAAACAACTTCGTTGCAAGAAATCGAAGCCCCAGAATTATATTGTCCTATCCCCTTCAGAGAACATTTGAGTTTATTAAATATGCACATACATCTATTGTAATTTGGGTCGTTGGGTTTACATAGTGAATAAATTTAAGTTAAATTTCAATCATTGTTTTCCCATCTCCTAAAGATAAAATGAGGTTCACAAAATATTTTACTTTCCCCACTCTCCTTTTTCAATGTACTCATTTTTGCATTATAGATGCATCAGTATTTAGAGGTGTTTTGTGTAGTTTGGAGATTCTTCTACCTGTGTGTCAGGTACAGATATTATTGTATTCTACCAATATCTTTCCTTGTGCAATATAATTATATTGAAGACTTATTTTAATTTCTATTGGTCTCAAGCCTATCTTTCTCTCTGTTCAGGGAAGCTTGCACTAAAACAATTAAGGCTAGTTGTCTTATTTATGTAAATCCTCAAAAACCTCAGACAAAGTCAACCAAGAGCCTCTCAAATCGCTATACCAAGAAGCTTAGAGATACTCAACTTCACTACCTCAAAATTAAACAATTATCCCAAATCGTTCTTTACACAAAAGAATATGCTTCTTAAATCGATATTATATTATGTCGCCTGGAAATACAGCGCATGTGTATATAAACTGTTCGCTTAATAACCATACTAAATTATAAACTATGCATTAGCAAATAAGGAAAAATATTGAGAATTTTTATAATGTGCATCTTTCTAAAGATTTCACCTATAGCTTGACGTGTGAAGCTAAATGCATGGCAATGAATGGAGCCAGCAAAGGATCTTCGTCCATGGAGCGACCACACAAAGGAAGTGCAAGGTAGATGAAGATGACACTTTAGTCAAGAGAAGAAACTTACTGTAACGTTTGTGTAGTTTAGGTCTGCACCTAGCTTGTTTAAGCTTGTTAACAGAACCAGAGTGCCGCCCAGCTTCCAAACGAACATCGCTCGATCCGAGACTAGGAAAAAAATCCACCGCAGCATCGCAAGTCTGAGGCTGGGCAAGTTCCTTCAACAATATTGCAATATTTGTTGAGTATACAAAACTTTGTTTTCGCCTTCACAATCTACGATAACTTTACCAAATATAGCAACGCCTGAAAAAATTAAAATATGTGTTTTGTTTATGCAAACATTTTAATGTTCTGTGCCTTCTGAAGAATTCACGAGTTTAATCTGATTGTTTTCATGAATTAACCTGTCTACTTTACACTAGCGTTAAAACAGGTTTCTAAACATGGTTATCTGAGAATTAAAATAATTGATATACACGATTTCACATCCATAAATTATATTGTAAATGCATATATAAAAGTGTTCTTTTACGTCGATCAGCGAAAAAAAATCGCTAATTATCATAGCAGGTCATAAACTCTCGCACTACCTAAAAACAGCCAAAAATAAAACCATGTTAAATGTTTTAAAAAGACTATAATATCTGCATTTACAACTTTATGACTAAAGTGAGAGTCTTTACTTATCAAATACCTTCTGATCTCACAAATGAGCAGTAGGTAAATTAACTCATCCGTTCACTACAGCATTCTGAATCTAAAAAAAATGCGGGGAAGAGATGTGTAAATAGGCTTCCTCAAATACAAAAACGCCGACATCACTTACCCTGTATCTCGGAAGCGGGAATGAAAACTCCAATAGACTTGTGTAGGAGACATCACGTCTCCATAGATTTAGTCTCGCTAG
Source organism: Elysia marginata (assembly GCA_019649035.1). Classification (NCBI taxonomy): domain Eukaryota; kingdom Metazoa; phylum Mollusca; class Gastropoda; family Plakobranchidae; genus Elysia; species Elysia marginata. The sequence goes on along the minus strand of BMAT01001966.1, from coordinate 1,336,039 downwards.
ATCTAGATCAAACCAAAAAGGAGAAGTAAGTATTTGTCAAGTTAATTTATCAATAATGATTGGAAAAGAAAACTTTGTCTAAAGATCTATAGGATTCTATAGATTTAAAGATTCAATGAATCGTAGTATCACAGGCTCTCATCACAGAGAGCGATAGAGGCCAAGAAAGCCAACAGTACTGCCAGTCTGCTTCATTGAATGCTTTCTAAACATTCCATTGTTCGTCTTGTTTGAACCTTTGATGGGGTATCAAACATCGCGATGGGGTCAAGGCTTTCAAAAATAACCCAGTCAATGATACCATATGCGCTCTTTAGTAATTATAGCTTCAGAGGTTAGAAGTCTATTGGAGTATTCATTCCCGACGCCCGGAAGCCAGGTGTACTAATGGATCATGACTCCACGCTTACTACAATATAAATATAAAAACTACAATGTCAATTTGAGAATAACATCTTGTTTAAAGAAAAATATGACTCGAGTGCAGTTTTTCCTACTAATGAAGAATTTCTAGTATAAATAAGATGAATCAAGAATAAAGAAATACAGAAAACTTTCTTGTTACAATCCATCTTTCAAAAACTTTTATTACCCTTATTTCGATGTTATTGAAAAATTAGTGTTATAAAATTTAGGTAAAAAAATACAAATTTATAAACGAGAACTATAATCTCTACGTCATTAAAATGAAACATCACAATTTATCCAAAACTGCTCAACAATTAAACACAGAATGCTTTGCTATAGTATAGATAAGATAAAATTCAATTAAGCTACCTAACGAGAAATAGATAAAAATGTCATGTTTCAAAGAATTTCAGTGGTCCAATGATAGTCAATCTTAAAAACGTATTATACTTACTCGTTTTCAGCTTTGGTTTTCTGAGTTTTCCACTATTAGAGTCTTGTTTAATAAGAGTTTCTTGGTACCGTTTGCCAATCAACGGCATCAAATTGAAGATGAGGGCAATGCGCGCAAACCCGTTTGTCTTTCTAAACACTGCTACAAGAAAGGTAAGTTTTTTGGAAGGAGAGACAAATGCTATAAAAAAAGACATTTCCAGATATGTAACTTGTTTGACCGAGAGAGAGAGAGAGAGAGAGAGAGAGAGAGAGAGAGAGGGGGGGAGGGAGAGAAGCTTAGAGAGACAGAAAGAAAGAAAGAAAGTTAGACAAAAAGAGAGATGGAAAGAACGAGACAGACACACAGATAGACAATTTGAGACACAAACATAGAGACATGCATACAGACAGGCGTACGGACAAATTGAGACAGAGACAGACATAGACATTGCGAGAGAGGTAGAGAGAGACAGAGAGAGATTAAAGAGGGAGAAAGTGCGAGAGAGGCAGAGAGAGAGAGAGAGAAAGATAGAGATAATGATGTTGTTACCTGAAAGTCACAGATATAGAGATAGACAGACAGACAGACGGACGTACAAATTGAGACATCTGACAGAGACAGTCAGAGACAGAGAGAGACAGAGAGTGAGAGAGAGAGTGAATGAGAGACAGGAAGACAGAGGCAGTCAGATACAGAGAGAGACAGGAAGACGGAGAGAGGCAGAGACAATCAGAGAGAGAGAAAGATAGAGAGAGTTAGAGTGAGAAAGAGAGAGAGAGAAATAGAGAGAGAGAGACAGAGAAAGAGAGAGAGAGACAGAGAAAGAGAGAGAGAGAGAGAGAGAGAGAGAGAGAGAGAGAGAGAGAGAGAGAGAGTGTCACCAAAGGTTCGAAGCATATGAAACCTATGCAGTCTTTTGCATTAAAGTATTCGCGGCCGATCGTTAAGATATCACTAGTAGTAGTACTTGTTAAAGATCGCAAAACTTTAAATATACTGTATCACCATTTTAATAGCGGTTGTGTCCAATTCCAAGAAAGCAAATACTGGCCAATATGGAATCTGTCTTTCCTATCAAAAGATCTTAGAGAAATTGTACCGAAAAAGCTTTTTCAGGTCTTAGATATAATCAAGAAAAAGCAAAAAATGTTAATCTGTAGATCAGACCAAAAGCTTGGGATTCAAATGAATTTTAAGCTATGAGAGTTATAAATGATTATAATAATTATAAGCCTTTATTCTAGCATTTCTCGCCCTTTAGATCTTTTACATTGAAACACACAAAAAATTTATACAAGCAACCACGAAGTTTTTGTGCATGCTACAACGAGTCTCGGAATCAATGGAAATGTACTATTTTGATATTAATCTAATTTAATACCACGAGCTCCACGAGTAATAATTTGAACTTGCTGCCCTGGTCACGTCTACCATGCTTTCTTATCGAGGGACCTACTTAGTAAGCCTGCCCATTTTCTTTACGATCAATTTGTACACTAAGACAAACATTTTCAAGAAATAAACGCTGCGATCCTATTGTCGAGCCAAAAGTTAAACAAAAAAAATTACGAAAATTGCAATACAAGAGAGTGATCAAAAATGATTAATTACTGGTTTACAAGTTTGTTCTCAGTCTTTAATGTGTATCGATAAAAGATTTTACATGTATGATGTTTGCTAAAATACTTACCTAATTTTAAGCGTTTTAAACCTCTATTCTCTACAATATTCGTTTTCATTATCTAGCCATTCATGTAAAATCGAAGTTTTTTGTAGAAAAGTCACAATTCATCTTCAAACCATACATTTTAATTTTTGTCATAGGTTCTAGGTTTATGAAATTCGTGAGTCTATGTGCAAAGTATTTTTAGTTCATCTTTCATCTTTTTAAAAAAAGCTGTGTTTTGGCGCAGACATGGCACTCAGATTTTTAGAGAAGTAGAGAACCTCTCGTTTCAATTTTAATGATATACCATACAGAACTAGGAAGCTATAGATGATAAATCACAAAAAATTGCAATGGTCCAAACAATTTTTTCCAACAAGTCGGCATTGCCCTTTGTTCTTCTTAACAACATTTTGAAAGTGTATCAATCGTAATTACGAGAAGGCTTTACTAAAATACAAATCTTTACATTGATAGGACAAGAACAGCAGGACCCTCTTAAAGTTTTTTGGTAGACTACCCAAAAGTCAAACTCAGCCCAACTAAACTAAAAAAAGAGAGGCAAAAACAATAATACAAACAAAACGTGCAAAAACAAAACCCACACACAGTCATCTTCTCTTCTTAATTTTGTCCCACTGCCATCACTCTAAGCTAGGCTAACGGGTCTGGCCCACACCGCGTCCCAGCCAATCAAAATGTCTGAGAGTGTCTGATTGGCCACTTGTCCGCCGCCGCCATGGCTGAGATTAAAACGTAAACCTCTCGAACCTGCCACACAGACACACAACTCACCCTCCTTTGTTTACAGTGACTAGTTTTACGTCATCACATATGCGGCAACCATCTCGTGGAGTATTAAATTTGAAGGACTGTTTTTTTTACTTATAATCTCTTGTAACTTAACAATCCTTTTTTCTTCGTTTCAGTAGTTTTAATGGTTGTTCGAATACAGATGATTGATTCCACGCTCTTTTGTTTACTTTTGGTTTTCTATTGACTATTGTTTGATTTAAAAAAAGCACAAGCAAGATATTGTGGTTATTATAGCTATAATGTTTCATTAACAGTTATTCATTTGTTAACCATGAATGTTTTTTCTTCTCTTCAAAAAATACAACAAATATATATACAAAGAACCCTTGCGTTCTCTTGACAAGGTTCTTCTTTTATTGTATTGTGGTCTCAGGTTGATAGGTATTAGCAATCACAAACCAATCAACTCTTCTTCCGTTCCTATCAACTGATAAGACCAACAGGTTCCGGCCCAGAGAGACCGCCCTCCAAGTATGGTATGACGAACATCGGTGGAGATCCTATTCAGCGCCACATGCAATCTCTCAGCTTTATGAACCGAGCCTTTCTTTCTCTGAACTGACTAAATTTGATTTAAAAAAGGTTAAAAGGTTGAAACACTGAAACATTAATGTGTATTACTTTATATAATTCAATTGTACTTCTTAAAAATTAAGAGCTGCTAAATACACCTTAAAGTTAACATTAACGGGTTGTAGAAAAGTGTTTTTTCCATTGTGTGTGGGGGGTGGGGGTGGGGAGGGGGTTCTCAAAGGCAATTAAATAAACAGCTTAAAAACCTACCCCCCGAAAAAAAGCAAAAACAAACAAGAAAAAAAAACGTCAAGCCCCCTCCCCCTCAAGATAAGGAAACAATAAAGTTCGGCTAAAAAACTACACTAATTTGGCATGCAGATTGGTTAAAAGCAACCAACTCTAAATTGTCAATGGGAAGGGAAACCTTTTCCCAAAAGCCTTTCAAAAATGTTTTCTTACTGATATCTGTGGTTTTAGAAGATGTAAGTGCTTCTCAACCATTGAAGCCACCATTGTTGGAAATATCAGTTTTTTATCTCATCAAGTTGTAGAAATAATTCCAATTATTGATAGAAATTGATAATATAATGTCAAATTTAAAACAATTGAAAATAAATAATTATTACCACGTGTATAACGTTAGAAAAATATGAGTATTGAACTAGATGATTAGTGAAAAATAGGGACTTTCATGAAGTATGTGACTTCACACAGAGCCTATAATTGAAGAATAATTGCGCCTTATATAAAACTTCGTCTAGATCTAGGCTCATACAGATTCTAGATCTTCTGAATCTGGCTCTAGCTCGACCTGAACCGATTTCTAGATGTAATTCAAATTCTAAGACCCTTAATTTAGATTTTAGATTTAAAAAATGTAACAGAAAGCCTATATAATTGAATTATAAATTAAGCCTTTTTACACGTTGAAGTTTAAAGTGCGTATTAATCTCGACAAAAGTACCTAAATTAGCTTTTGCGGGGGTTTTAGGTTTCCTAATTTGGTTTCTTCTTGATCATTTAGATTATGTCTAAGATAAGCGTTCTAAGTATAACCATCATATTAAATTGTATAAGGAGTTTATCAACATCTCTAGCGCCGACAGGCGGTGCACTCGACTGAAAATTGGTTCCCGCCTTTTGTCTGCAAAACAAAACAAAACAAAAAGCTAGCATAATTCTGTATTCGCTATTCGCACTTCAACTCATTTGCCAACTTTCGTGCTTTGATAACGGTACCGAACTACCGATACCTTGAAAGAAGCCTGATTTCAAAACATTGTTTAAAAATTATGCATTTCAGGACTGCCAACACTTTTCTTTTTTCACAATATTCAAAATAGAAGCAAGATAAAGATAATAAAAGGATGTAATATAAAACTCGAAGAAACACACTGTACTCAACATCTGTGAAATTGAGTGAGGTGTGAATATTTAAAACAATCTTTTTAAAACCTAAAATAAATGCATAAATGGCGCGAGATTAACAATTTAAGTTCAAGTGTGTTCTGTTTCTGTTTCATATTTTGGGAACATGTCACACAAAACTCGTTGGTGGGTTAACAATATGCATCTTCTATTATTATTATTGTTGTATTATATTAAGTTAGCTAATTTGCCGCCGACGAATACAATAATTCAGGGTAAATGTTGATTAAAATGGCGGAGGATTTTTTTTTACATTTAACTCATTATATAAAAAAACTCTGTGTTCTTAGAGAGCTGAACGTGATGTCATCATTTCTCAGCTAATTGTATGAGCAAACAATGAAATTTCCTTAAAAATTTAATATCTGTAACACAGTACCAGCAAATTCAACACGACGAGGAGCTCAAACAAAATTTGTCTCATCTTTTGTTTTTTCAGGCACACGTTATATTATTTAAAAAAAAACATCTGCTGGGAAATCCACTCCAAAATAATTATTTGTCTCACCCTCATATTGACACAATCTGAGTGAGATAATTTTACAGGTGAGAGTTAAAAAACACAAAAAACAAACAAAAACAATTTGAAGAGCTAGATTTTAGATTTATCCAACGAAGCGGTGGAAACTGATCATCGGTAGAAAAATATCATGTTTTGAAATGTTTGATTCCCATATTTAAATTGGGCTTGTTGTTTACAGATTTTATCTGAACCCTAGCAGACATTCCCTGAAGCTAAAAAGCTATCTTCTGACATTTAAACCAAAAACCTGATAACAAACAAGATTGGCAAAGAAAGAGCCATATTATTTTCTCCGCAGCCACATTTAACGCAAAAACTGAGGCTCATTTCTAAGAGCTTTGATACTTTTATAACTCAGTTTTCCTGGACGATTGCTTCTCAACCTAAGCGAAATAGTTTTATTGTTGACAGAAACATATTCCCGGCAGACGATATCTTAATTTTTTAGAACGCATTTTACACACTTCGAGCAAAAGTTTTTGCGGAAAAACATACACAAATAAACCCTCTTCCAAAATTGGTATTTGAATTCTGTAGCATCTAGGTTAGATCTAGCTATAAAGTATAGACTAAATGTGTAAAACTTTGTCCTAAATTTAGATATCAATTTAGATCTTCTTCTTCTTCTTCTTCTTCTTCTTCTTCTTCTTCTTCTTCTTCTTTCAATTGTAATTATTAATATTGCTAGCCTAATAACGCGCCCTACAAACTGCAAAAATGAACAATGATAAACTTATAAACTTTTTGACAGGGTTTGTAACACAACTTCAGTAAGGTTTTTCCCATTGTGTTCCAAGAATGAGTTCTGAGTGAAGCTTTTGGTCGATTTATGAATCTGAAAAAATATTTACACACCTTCCTTCCCCCTCCCTCCCCCTTTCTGACCATGTCTTGCCTCTCTTCTTATGTATATTTCCCCTTTCTTTCCCACTGTCAAACTCCCAGGATGAGATAGTCATGCTATGTAAATATAAAATGACGTCTCCTCAGCCCCTTACCTTTTTAATAGTTCTGTAATTTTCATTCTCTGGTTTTCTCTCTGATAATTTTCAGCCATATCATTAAACACAATACCTTCTTTCACCTCCTCTCCTGTTTTTCTCTCGCTATATCTTTTTTTTGTGTTTTTCTGTCTACGGACGACACAGTATCATTAATTTTTCTTTTATCCTTCTGTCTCTGCATTTGAAATCCTGAGACATTAAAATTTAATTTAACTTGAAAAACCCTCCCCTCTCTCCCCCTTTATGTCTCCATTTACATTACGACTCATATAACGTATAAAACGTATATAACATATAACGTTTCTTCACATTTAACCGCATTTAAAATTATATCCTTTTCCTTATTTGTTTAAGTCTTTTAATATTTTATATTTAAGCTAAGCAATGGCTCTGATCTAAATTTACCTATTGGTTTAGACTTGTGCATCAAATGTGGTCTACGAGCCTTTTTGTTTATAACTGCCTAAAATTTTTTTCCTATCGAGCCCAACACACACACACACAAAAGCGCAACCTGCAAGATGGAATGCGGAAGAGATCGTGTTTCCAAAGTTATAAGTAGATCTAGGTCATAACCACAGATAAGTATTTTGCCCATCTATTTATCTATCTATTTATCTATATATCTATCTATCTATCATCCACCTATCAATGAATCTATCTATCCATCTACCTATCTATCTATCAATCTATCAATCAATATTTTGTCCACTCACCTATCTGTCTATCTATATATCTATCTATTTATCTATCTATCCATCTACCCATCTATCTATCTGTCTATCTATCTATCTATCTATCTATCTATCTATCTATCTATCTATCTATCTATCTATCTATCAATCTATCAATCTTCTGTCCACCCACCTATCTGTCTATCTATATACCTATCTTTTTATCTATCTATCTATCTATCTCTATATCTATCTACCCATCTATCTATCTATCTATCTATCTATCTATCTATCTATCTATCTATCTATCTATCTATCTATCTATTTATCTATCTACCTGCATATGTACTTATGTATGAATCCAAAACTTTATTTACCAAGACATGTTTTTGTTTAATTTTAAAATGCCTAGATAAGTAAAGTAACTTTTTGTGATGGATTTTGGGGACCAGGGTCATTTTGTGACTACTGCCGATTTTACCCTGGAGTCTTCATTTCTGATCAAGAAATGAAAATGCGTGTGAAAACCATACTCATACCTGATTATAGATAAGAAAAATTCATAACAGAATCTTTGTAACGCGCATGACGCAACACCGATTTCAGATTTCCCTCGCTGCTAAAATCAAAACGGAAGTTTTTTTTCAGATTCACTCATAACTAGTTTCCTTCAACATGAAGATAGTATTTTCTGTTTTTACTTCTAATTCCTAAAAAAAAAACGGGCGAAACTACAATTGAAATAATTATGTTTGTTTTTCCACAATCCAATTTTTTTCTTGGTGTTATAGTTGACCTCATTTTTGTCCACAGCAAAACCCCCCTGCACACTGCAATAGCATCATTTAAAGCGTAAACAATTCTGAGGGGTTTTCTCGTATGATAAAATAGAAGAGATGCCCACTGAGCAGTTCAGTTGCTATGCTTGTCCTTGAAGAGCAAGTTCTTTCAGGAAATACCCCCACGAACAATGTTTAGTCCGACCATTTCAGATTACTTTTTCTTTCTGTAGGACGTGCATATAAGAGGGACGTTAGGCACGTACAGCGTGTTGTCAGACTCACGGACTGCTTCCTGTGGATCTCAATTACATAACTCACTCGCGTAGGCCAGCTATCAAATGTGAGGCTTGGTACTGGTATATGAATTCCATGGTATATAAATGGTGTATGAGAATGTTGAAAGACACTTAAGAGGTTGGCATGATGAGAGAGAAAAATAAGAGAAGAGGGACATTGAGAGAAGATAAGAAAGAGAAAGAGAGTAGAAGAGAAAGAAAGAGAAGGATGTTAGGGGTCAATGGAAATGGAAATAGAAGGAAGAGTAAAGATAGGGTGAAGAAAACAGGGGGAGGGGGTATGGGAGGAGAGAGAGAGGAGAGAAAACGGTAGGGGGATAGAGAGAAATATCTAAATTATCAATAATATGAACAAACAATTTAAAACTACCACATGCATGAAAACAAAGAAGCAATCATCAACGAAATTATCCATATCAAACATAAATGGTCTTTGGTCAATAAAAGTCTCAACGAGTTGGCAAAAACAAATTTACCAAATAAAAACTAAAGGAACATAAAAATTGGATGAGCTTTGAAACCTTCGAACTTATGGAAGAAGTAAAAAAAGAAGGAAAAGTAATTACATCAACAAATCCAACAAAATTAATATGTAGCACAACAAAAAACGACACATTGATCAACGAGCACTGCAATAAAATTTGAGGCTATGTTGGCAATGGCAGCAAAAAATTCCATAAAAATCTCAAAGACTTATTTATCAGCAAATATGTTATTCGGAAACAGATTGGAAATAATAAAAAAATAGAAACATAAGAGTTCTCATAGTGCCTATTTGAAGATCATAAGAAAAAGAAGGTTAAAGAATTCTTTAATAATGAATAAGGTCCTGCGCAAAAAAAAAATTGCATACACCGATAGACAACATTCTAGAAATTAAAGAAAGAGAAAAAGATGAACACCTCCCCCACCCTTCATTGTTCATACCACCAAAAGCCTTGTGAGAGTTAGGATGGCTCGATGCAGTGAACTTTACTATGATATACTAGACATGCAATTCGTTTTCTACCAGATTAAAGCAAAGCACATATTGTTTTAAAAGTTTTGTTTTTACTGGAAAGACCTATTGAACTGCAACATCAAACACTTGTGTTTATCAGACCATTTTCCAAGGCATTTGGTTGAGTTGAGACACGTAAAAACTTTAAAATAATATCTTAACAGAATATTGAGGGAATATTATGAGAAAGTTCTACTGGAAACAGACGATAACACAAGAGTAAATGACGGCTTTAATGAATACACTCCAACCAAAAGAGGCTTCAGTGGAAAAAGGCAGCAGGTGATCTGATTCGTTCAACATCTACAACGATGTGGATTTTTTTTAGAAAATCAATGACATCGGGGGCGTGTATGTAGACCCCTACGTGGAAAAGCCATCATCAGACATGCAGTCTTGATAGTAAGCTCAGAGGAAGATCTTTAATCAGTGCTTTTGCTGTTACCTTGAAACATGAAGTGGTGGGCCTTTCATTAAGTCTCAAGGTGACTGAATGCATAGTTGTAAAAAAAATAATTTTTAAACCCCATTTAAAATATGAACCGTAAGCTAATATTTAAAAATTTGACCATCAGGTGTCCAGAATACAAGTATAGCCAGCTCTAATGTTGCAGTGAATGCTGGACAATCAATAGGGCGATGGTAAGGAGATCGGTTGTCATAAGGAGGTACTTACCTCTTAGATCATTAGAATGGTAACAATCAAAGTGAAAAAGTGTTGAGACTATTGACAAAGGTTAAACAATTTTTCAAACACATTACATTGGTGACCAGTGAAAGAGAGAAGAGGCTAGGAAAATGTACTTATGTTTTAACATGTTTAAAAGAACTGCTACGTACCAATCAGTGTATGTCACCTCAAGACCTGCCAACTCGTGACTAAACGTTGCTTTCTATTCCAAGATCAAATTTGAATTTTAATGGTGATATGATCTATCCCGTAAATCTTGAAGAAAATTTTTGGGAATTCTCTTAGGAAAGAAATTAGAAAGGGCCTAACCTTCGATTTTTTTAAGTCTCTAAAATGCCATAATTGAAACATATTTCTAACTCTCGAGTATGTATTTGTTTGCGTCATCTTTAAATTCCAATAAGTTTAATCATTGTTTGAAACTTCGTGCACTTATTTCAGCGTATTGAACTGTAAATAACGTGTGTTTCATAAAGTTCGAACGAAAAAGACTAACCAAGTAAAATTTTCTTACTCTTCACCTTTGTCAGCTATATAGAAAAAAGATATCCTGTGCACTTAATGAATCTGTTTTTTTTTCGGTGGTTCTAACATTAATGTCCAAATTATAATACGAGACAATAATTATGCTACTAATGACTTTAGAAGACAAATAAAACTTAGTGCGGCTGTGATAAAAGGCTTGAAAATTGGAAACACATTGGTATCATCATCATCATCCTCATCATCATCATCATCATCATCATCATCATCATCATCATCATCTCTTCTTAGGTCGACTTTAAATCGTATACCAAACTGGAAGGGTCGGCATTCATGTCCTGTTAGTCTATTCCACATCATGATGTCGTTTTAACCACTTTCTTTTTTAGATTGATTCTAACGCGTATGCATGAACTTTAAATATGAGCATACGTCTTCATTTTTAAACTTTCTTTGCCACCTGATCTTTCCAATCCAACGTAACGTCCGCATTTCAAAAGACGAAATCATGTTCTCCATTTTCTCTTTCAGGTTCTATGCTTCCACATCAAGCAGCAGGACTTTAGCACTAATGGGGAGGGGTGTTAAAAACACTTTTCGCTTTAGAAAATCTGCATTTGGCTGTATCAATAATATTGCAGCTGTTATTTCAATTTTTGTGTTCCCCACTTTTTGTTACAAGTATCCCAAGTACTTCTCCTAGGAATTTACCATCCACTTTGATATTGACATTAGTGCCTTGATCTCTTATTATCATTATTACCTCGCTCTTGCTGACATTTAAGTCGAATCCCAAATCTGAACTACAAAAAACAACGAAAAAAAAACCCCAGTCAACTGCATTATTTTTTAAAACCTCGAGCAAATGTCCTTAAAAATCTACCTAAAACACATAAAGTTTCAGGCGAAACAGACCGTATTTATTGACTGACTTCATTGTCTTCTTTTGTCATTGAGGAAGGGTGAAGTTTCACACGAAATTTCAGATATTGATCTAATCAAAAATAAACACAGAAGATAGAATCACGGGAACCGTACATATCGGTTCTACCGAAATGAAGGCGAGGTTTATCAGACGCTGGTACGTCCCCATGTTTGACACTGGGATGAGACAGGCTGATACAACACTAAATTAGTTGATTTTTTTGTGGGTGGCGGGGCCTGCATTAGTTTGCTTCGATGTAGGTGAAATAGATCCGTGAATGAAAATCAATTTAACATTTACTCAAGAGGGAAATTCATGGTGCATAGCATTGTAAGTGTGTGATTAATAAACGGTTGTATCTCGTTGTAAAAAGTATTTATATAAAACACTGGGGACATTACTAGTTATTTTCAATAATGTAAATTGGTAAACCATTAACTAAAACGTTTAAGCGACCGTTTTTCAGTCTGAAAGATTTTGTAAAATTAACATTGAAAGAATGACTTGATTGTCTAAAAAAGAACACTACATAAATGTTAAGATGTTAATACTGTTTGCAATAAGCAATCAAACAAAGCTTATTCTTCAAAAGATATTTTTTATCCTCTGTATTGCGTTCACTTGAAACTTTAAATTGAATTCAATTCAATCCTCATCACCATCATCGTTGTCGCCAACATCACCATCATTATCATCATCATTATCATCATCAGTATCATCATCATCATCATCATCATCATCATCATCATCATCATCATCATCATCATCGTCGTCGTCGTCGTCGTCGTCGTCATCATCATCATCATCATCATCATCATAATAATAATAATCGTGACATATTTATATCCAATAGTAAATTATCACCCTCCTCCTTATCGATACCATAGTCATGATTGTTACATCATCACAACGAGCAGTAATAACTGTTCACATCATCTGCGTCACCAATCACCAAACTATCATAACTATCACCGTTATTTTTACCAATGTCCTCATTTTTGTTCCTCTTCGCAGTCACTTTTTCATCATGATCCCAAAATCCTCAATCAACTTAAAGTATCCCCATCATCACAAGCAATATCATCATCATCAAACCGTGGGGTTGGTCTATAAATTTTTTCTACGTCTACGTAATCAATATAAATAAAATTAATTGTAACGAAAATATCGATCAAATGCATCACAATGTTAGTCATAAAATGACCAAAAATATCTTAAGTAAAACAGTTTCCAGCAAATGATAAAAAATCTTTGATATTTGTAATAATATTTCTTTTTTATTAAAATAATAACTGTCAAAGAATATATCACATGAATTGTTCACGAAGACGTATGTAAAAATAAGTGCTTTTCTCACAGAGCTCATCAATGAAAAGAGACCCGTAAATCATTGGGTAGGCTAAGAAAAAAACCCACAGGTTTATCACAATGAGAAGTCAAACGGACTTTCACAGAAAGCCTTAACTCCACCGCATCGAACAAGATGGCATCCAGTCCACTTTTTATGGAGAAAAATATAAATTTTCTACATCAAGATTGATTACAATTCAATAATCATTAAGTTAATAAAGGTGAGGTTTACGATAACTCTACTGTAACAAAAGAAAAAAAATATTATAGTAATTTCTTACTCTTTTTTTTTAATTTATGAAATACAAGGCTGTCCTTTATGGTAAAATGGTAAAGCTAGCATATTCTTTGATTACAACAGAGCAAACCTACTCGTAGGGTTATAAGTTGGAATACATAACGTTTATGCACTTCAAATTTAACTCACCCTATAACATTCAAACTTGATACATAAACGTATCTGAATATTTCCTTTTTAACCATAATAGATGCTAGAGAGAAAGTATTCAATAAGCTTAAAATAGTTGAGTAACTATACTCTTATTAGCTTTCTTTTTTTCGATGACCAAAATGAGAGAATTATGAAGAGCGGAAGGATCTTATCCCCTGTAGCGAATGAAAATCAGAAATTCGTCATGTCGACAAAAATAATTCGTTTTGAAAAGAAAGAAAAGCTTATAACCACACGTAAATAATCCAAGCCTTTAGTTATCGGTTCTTATCTTCCTTTATGTAAATTAAACACGAAATTTCAGTCTTTAAACGCCGATATTTCCATTAGAAAACCGCTATTTGTTGAAAAAAAAACAACCATGCAAACTCTCTCACGATACAGCTTTTTTTTCAAAAAAGAATGTCCTAAAATGAATAATGATAAAGACAAAAGGTGGTAAATTCAAGGATGAAAACCAGCTTTTTTATGTCACTAATGTAGTTCGTTGCCTGCTAAACAATCTTTTTTTAACTGGGTAAAATTAGAAGCATGGAGAGAGAGAGAACATTATACTAAAATACTCTATTCACATTTTGCCCAAAAGACTACTTTGCCAACACTAACCATAGACGGTAAAGTTGTTCCCTAGGCACTACAGTTGCAGCATAATTTGTTACTATTTTGTCTGGGCTGCGCTCTCCAAATGATGACTTGTTCACACGAGAAAATACTCTTTTTCAAAAGGTATGCATACTACACGTGTCTTTTTCTCCTGAAGCAAGCTCAAATCAATGCCAATTAGGCAATTTTAGAGATATTCATAAGAAATCATAATTATGAAGTGTTTGAACCCAATTTATATGTTCGCGTACATTCATTAGAGTTGGGTGCAATTGCACTTTACACTTGCTAAAATCACCGGAACTAAAGAAAAGCAACTTAAAAACAAAAAAGAAAAAAAAACATATTGCCGATTTAACAGAGGTGAAACAATCCTTATGTCTTGTATTTTGGCATTATGAGAGAAACATTTATTTAGCTTTGTCGAATTTGTGAATGAAAGGTTAATGTTGAAGATCTAAAAAAAAGATTGTAAATTCCACACGGAATTACCAAAAGGCGTTTTTTTTTATTTTCTGCGAGACGACCAATCTCTCATGATATGTTTTTATTATAGTAAAAGGTCCTATGGCTCATGTTATGTTGAAAAAAAATTTTACTTTTTATTTCTAATTTAAGGTTTTTAACCATAGCACCCTTAACATTAACAAAATACCAGGCGTTGGGCGTTCAGGTAAAAATACTAATATTAAACATAAATAAATATAATACATACGTAAAGTTTCCTTGATAATATTTACTAGCATAAATATAAAGAAAAATATACAAATTGCAGCGCGTTGAGACAGAAATATAATAAAATGAGACACCTCATGACGCATTTTTGTGATCAAGTCTATAAGCAGGTGGCCGAGAAATACTGAGTGGAAAAATCACATAAACACTCGCAGTTTTATTAGTTTTTTGTACAATTGTTGAATCAATATGAATTATTGCAAGCAATAAAAGTAATAGTATGGGATAAAAACATTTATCTTTAAAACCACAAAGATATTGCCATATATTCTTTTATCAAAAGGCAATTAGCAATTCGAAAGTAAAACAAGCTTCAATCATTGCAATTTAACAAGCTCATTCATTCTATGTTTATCTTCACCAGGTAAGTTTTTTTAGCAAATTCACCCAAAAAATTACAAAAAAACCATACACATTATAGGTTAGAACTGTGGCCTAATATCTACAACTTATCTTTTGTTTTCATTAAAGATATAACTGAAACATGTTGGGTATAGTTTTGTTCAACCATTTTCGGCTTGAGGGAAATACGGAAGTTTTATAGAAAATTTTTAAACGAACACAACCTAAGAAAAAGTTTTCCGCGGCAGAATTATATAACCATACCGTAAATTAATTACGCTTACATTTTCACTGTTATCAAGCTAACTCCATGACATAAGCAGAGTTATTATAAAAACGTAGTAAAGTTACTTTGGTGCACAAGATATACGTGCGACGTTCCAAAAGATTTGCGTGAAGTTAGATTTAGAAAAGTACAACTATAAAAATGGATGTTTTGGCTGCAGTGGATTTCTTGTCTTACAAAATACGCATAACATTAGTGTCTAGTGCTCTGGTTTTCGCTTCAGTAATATAATTATATCGACCTATTCATGGTTTTACCACGCTTTGACTCACGGTCTGCTTTGCATAGATTTTAATTTAGATTAGCACGTGCAGGTTCTAACTGAATCGTTTTGTAATGGAAGTAAAGTTTTGCATTGGCTGTGTGTGTGAAATGTAATATAATCTTCCGGCAAGGATGATCAAAGTAAAAAAAAAACGTCGCTCTAATTTGAAAAAAAAACGAGTGAAGGGGAATGGATTCATCATGTTATCGAATTCAATTTGTCTAAAGAAAATTAAAATATGAGAATAACCTAATATTCCACGTAAATAAAACGAAATTTAGATGCCCTATATTGCTACTGTTTAGAAGGAAAATATAAAACAACATAATAGTCTTTTTCTCCTACTCTGTTGTGCCTGTCTCTTTCTTTTCAGTCATATTAACACTCTTCTCTTTCTTGTGTCCAATTGTGTGCTTGCCTTCGCGCCCCCCTCCCAATTCACAATCTTTCCACACACACACACACACTCTCTCTCTTTCTCTTCCACTACATCATGGTAAGAGCTTCCATCAATTTTTTAACCTTCCAAAACCTTTTACCACATTGGTTTTTTTTTCAATTTATTTTTACCTTAACTGAACAACTCCATATACCATTTCCATTTCGGCTTTACCCTCAATCCTCCAACTGTCATAAGCGTGTCACCTTTTCGTTGAACAAGAGGTCTCTGCTGGTCTTTCGACTCACAGTCCCGTTGCCGTTGCCGTTGGCGTTGTCGGCATAATCTGTCTTTTTAAATTTGTTAGTCCGCGCGTAACTACTGTTTCCTGCCGCCGACAGGCCAGGTAAGTAGTTCCAACTGTCTCTTCGCAGGATGCGGACGCACAATATTCTCTTGAAGGCCTCTCGGAACTCTGTGTTGAAGATACTGTAGATAATTGGGTTGAGACACGAATTCACGTATCCCAGCCAAGTGGACGCCACGAAAGCATTGGGGTGGATAAGTGCAGGGTTGTAGGCGGCGATGGGGTTGATGACGAAGAAGGGAAGCCAGCAGCATAAGAAGACGCCTGTAATTACTCCCAGGGTGAAGGCCGCCTTGTGATCTGAGGCCCGCAAGGAAGTCCTTGTTGAGCCGTTGGTCAGTGTCTTACGGCGATCTGGTGTTGATGACGCCGAGGACAGATCAGCAGGCATAGCAGGTCTCTTCATGCTCCTAATACTCACGGCGTGACTTCTCGCGAACAGAAACAGTTTAAAGTAAAGCACTAACATCACTACACATGGAGCATAGAAACTGATAGTGGAGGACACTATGGCATAGATAAAGTTAATTTCAATGATACAATGGTCGTCACTTTCCTCGGTATCGCCACTACCTGCGTTTTCATAGTCACTAAAATAGTCTGTGTTGCGACTTCCATTTCTGTGTAAAGGGCTAACTAATACTTTGGTAGCGTTGTGAGATGGCGTCTCTGGGGTGTGCCCAGTCTCATGCCATCCCAGGTGGATGGGCAAAAAGGATATTAGTGCGGATAGAAACCACACAGATGCTATTAACATCAGAGCCTTTCTAGTTGTCATCCAAGCATCATAGTACATCGCATTCTGAATGTGGATATAACGGTCCAAGGATATGACGCAGAGGTTAAGGATGGAAGCTGTGCTACACATTATATCAAAGCTGATCCAGATACGACAAAAAACCCCACCAAACATCCATTTCTGTTGAATATCATTGGCCATGGCAAAGGTCATAACCACACAGGCAACGAAGAGATCAGCCACGGCCAGAGAGACAATAAAGTAATTGTTTTTGATGCGCTTCAGGCGACGTTCAGTAAACACAGCCGTGCACACTAAAAGGTTTCCACCTATGGCTGTCAAAATAGTCAACCCGAAGAATATGCCTAAGGCAATCTTCCGTCCTAAGTGATTGGCAGAGCCGTCATCTGCCATGTCTTCATCGTTAGACGAGCCTTGGTCTGAGCTTGTGAATGCCGAGAGGTTGATGGTAGTGTTGACAACGCTCTCCGCTGAATCTGTTATGTATGCCGTTAGTATGTAGGCCGGCTGCGTAAAGTTTCCCTCCATAACTAATTCGATTTCCTGCCCAAAGTGTCAAACACACCGTCATGAAAGATACAGGTGATTTATTAATAGTTGTGTTCGCGAGAACGGCCCTTTACAGATGCGCATGAAGTCTTCTTTCACATTTTTCTTTTCAGTCGTATGACTTTAAACTATTTTACATACTGCTGCAAGTTAATAGTTCAAAGAAGGAAAAAAGGGCCGAAAATTGCGCAAAATAATTAACTTCAAAGGATAGTCCTTACCAACTACCTATATTAGTTATACATTTCGGTTTTGATAATTTAAAGTTCACGTGTCTGTATAGTTACAAGACTTTACTAAATCAAGAATGATAGTTTTCTGCGATTGCTACCTCAATCAAATACTTGATAGAGATAATTTTGCAATGCAAAAGAACTAATAGGTCAACGAGGGCCTTTTTCTAAAATAAGCTTTCTGTTTGTCTACAACAAAGAGCCTCTGGCGTCAGTCATTCCCTTTCGACAGCTTTTCCATCACTCTTGACCTTTTGTTGCAAACAACTGTAAAACCTGGAAAAAATATTGAGTTTTAGTAAATAAGACTGATAAAGAAAACCTACATTACACCTTAAAAAGCACAATTACACTTTTTGGTAAAAGCAGAAAATGACTATTGCAGTTACATTATTTTCCTTTGATGAATTGAAATGATAGCTACTCTCTTCTCTAAAAAAGTTAGTTTCAACCCATGTAAATTGATGAGGCAAAGCAAAGAAATCCCGTAATACAATCCTTAACTCTGCACTAAAGTATTCAACCAAAAACTTCACTTTAGTTTCTCGCCAACACTTATTTCAATGTAATGATTTCCAGTAACACAAAGTCTGTTTTGTGTTGAAAATACCAGTGGCTGGTTAGAAAATACCCTTAAGGTTTTTTTTTTTATACAGCCCACCCTAAGTTGTTAAAATGCTATAACATTAGATAGAAATTGCTTTTAATAAAACAGAGTGATACACGAAAAAAACATTTGCCAATATAAGATACTAAAACGAAATCTATCAGAAAGACCTAATGAGGTCATTTTATTAAATGAGAATTTTTACAGCGATATATACATTTTTTTACTAACGCTTAAAAGACTGAGCTTTCTAATTTGTCTTTAATACAGAATTATCTGTCAGAATCAATGCCACGCCCAGCCGCGCTTAGCATTGCTAATAGTTTCCAACAACAAAGGCATTCGTGGTTCACGTATTCTAAAGCAAAAGTTTGCTAAAAGAGATGAATGTTTGCTTCTTTAACTCAAATCACAATATCACTCACATCCACTGAGAGCATTAAAGTGTAATGTAAGAATTTTTAAAAAATCGCAAATTTATGCTTAATTAAAAGCGTCTAGGGGAATCCCTTTAGGCTATTATAAATCTATCCAACAGGTAACTAGTAGTGAAAACTTGACTGGTGAGGAACCTGTTTGTATGGCCTATAATTAAGTAGTGCGAGTCTAGATATTTATTGGTATCGGGTACCTCCTGTCACTAAAACAGTTTCATCAGTTTACGCACATTTTTTATACAAAAATGCCGGCAAGTGTAGAGTGAGGCAGGAAAATTTCCGTGTAAATTACTACTCAAAACCTCCTAACGCGTTTTTAATAAGAGCTTCAAGAAGCCGCCGATCCTTGGTTCTTTGAAATAAGTTTTCCGGACTTGCAATACGTCACTGGCTTACTGTTCTGACGCAATGGGAGTGCGCCACTCCCGCAGTACAGTAGCCAAACCCACATGTCAAGTGCAATGTTAGAAATATTGGGTCCTACTGACTTTATGATTAAAAATTGTAGATGGTCAATACGTTTTTGAGAAGTTTGCCGCTCAGCGCCGTTCCCACAGAGCAAACATTTTTTGTGACACCGGTAGCGGGGAGTTCCTAGATTTGGTTAGTGGGCAGAAGAAAAAAACTCTCGGGACTAGGCATAAGCATCCTGAAGTAGACATTTTACTGCCTAAATAGGAAACTTTCAGCCGGAGAAACGGAGAAAGAGACGGAGACACAGAGAGACGGAGAGACAGAGAGACAGAGAGAGAGAGAGCGAGAGAGAGAGAGAGAGAGAGAGAATGCGGGGTGGGAGTAGTGCGGTGGGTCTGGAGAGAAAAGGGAGTCAAAGAGAGTTAAAAAAAAAGAGTAAGAGAAAAATTACAGGTGAGGAGGCGAGGCGAGGCGAGGAGGTAACACTGTCTAAAAGGGAAAGTCCGAACCTAGGTTTGGCCAGGTCCGAGGTGCGTGAGAGAGGACAGGTGGGTTACCCAACCTGGACAAAGCCCAGGGAAAGCAGAAATATCAACAGAGATCGATTACCGATCTACGGCAACTCCGTTTCATTGATTGAACTAAGCCAACAACAAAAGGTTGGTCAAGGGGGTGTGAAATTTCTCGCCATAATGTCAACGCCTCAGAGGTAAGTCCGCATTAAAAATAACCCGATACAATGGCGTCACGAAAGAAACAACAGTGAGCCAATTACGGACTCAAAACATCCCAACGCTTCTCAGTACAAAGCTCTTTCAGCTTTTTCGATGCGCTCATCAAAAATGTATGAGAGAAGGGTGGAATAAACGTAACTGGATGCCTTTTTTCACACACTAACATTTTTTTTTACAAAAGTATGGCCGCAAAAGTCGTTTAACTTTGTTATTATCGTCAAGAACGTCTACTCTACGATGACTTTGAAATATCGAATGTGCTGTTGGTCAGCACATTGGGAAATTATTCAAAATTCCAAATCAAGAAATAAACAGTAAATTTAAGCGATAATTAATAGGGTATGGTAAAATAAGCACATCTTGATAGTGCTTCTTAATCATTCTTTTTCAGTTGACGGATTGAATAAGTATACGTGTGTAATTTTCCTGACCTCCGACCTTGATGCAATAAAACAGCGTAATTAAAATGGAAGTAAAAAATTATAAATTTTTTGTAACATCTCTTTTTGGTGGCATAAACCTTTGAACTGAATGAAGCATAATTCTAAAAATTCACTCGATTTCTACCACAAACCAAGTCGTCATCTTTCTGGAGTAAAGCAGTTGGTGCCGAAAATAATTTATGAGTATTTCATTTCCTTACAACAAGACCGTTCCGATGTTAACCCGAAATCACACGCCTGTTCCCTGACAAAACAACATAAGAGCAGAACGCGAAAATGAAGACAAACGTGTTTTCATTGAGTCTCCTTATTTTTTTCCTGCCCACACAATTTGACTTCCTTCACTAGCATGTCCTTCATTTTTTAAACAGTCCTCCCGGTATGTCCACACACGGTGATTCCATCACCAGAGTAAATAATAAATGTCTGAAGACAGACAGTCTTGCTGATCCCAAGTGCCTACAAATCAAACATTCGGGGACTTTTTATTTCTTCTAAACCCTTCCATAAATATGCATATTTCGTCTTCTGATTTTCCCTCATGTTTGTGAATTTCAATGTCTGTATACTGACTACATTTACGACTCAATAGAATGCTCACTCAGCATATGACTCCATTTACCTCTTTCGGAATAAATATTTAGTAAGAAAAACGTAAAACAAATGCTCACTGTAGCAACTGACAAGAAAATATTGAGGACAAACCTTTGGTTTCGTAAATTTAAAATTTAAGACCAAGGAAAATGTATTCAAAAGGGATGCAAAATGGTTTTTAAATTTCTTTTTAAAATATGTTTTAAAGACTCAAATCATCAGAGCTATTTCTAACTGGATTTTGTAATAATCTGCTCCATTCTAATGAAATAAAACGGGTGATGCTAAAGGGCAAGTTAAAAAAACTTTTGCAAACGTTCAGATTTTAAGTAAAATTTTCCTGGCATATATTAAAGGTTTGTGATGTATAATTATTCTTTTAAAACACATACACATTAGAGTGAAGGCTGGAAATGAGATACTTAACTAAAGGGTCGCGTCTCTCTACATTTTCTGGAGTACAGGTCTTACAGATCCTCTTTCATTTAACGCAAAAAACTTGGATTATAACCAAGATCTCTAAATAATTTTACTACCACGAAGGCATTGATGGAGATAACTCAATGTATCTTCAAATGTCGAAATAGCGCAATTGACCTCATTTTGAGGGAGTACTACATTAAAATGTATATTTTTTTGTTACATTTGCATGTTAACAGAATATAAAATCTTATTCAAAAGGGTGGTCAGACGATATGATTTCGTGGAATTATGGCAATAAATTGTTTCGTTTATTAAAAAGACCAGATGAAGCTTATAAGTTTTCTCCCTGAGGAAGAAAACAACGTTTATTCAAGAAGCTAATTTAAAGATATGAAAAGAAACTCAGCTCAAATGGCGAAATCTTTGAGGGACGAGAACTTTTCGTAATACCTATACAAATATTGATCAAACGACTCGAAATCGTGGACATTCACAATTGATGTTTTAAGGACAGACACGTGATGTATAACTTTATACCCTGCTTAGAACTCATTGAAATTTTTGCTGTTTTTTTTCGGTCGCATGGGATTAAGAAATCGATGGACATTGCAGCGCAGCAGTCAAATTTGGAGAGTCATTACAGTCCGGCGAGTAGGGAGTCCCCAGGAGAGAGCTAAACCTACGTGGTTTCTGTCTGATCCTGAATATTGTATATAGTCGGTAAAGCCTACACATGTAAAAGATTCACATGAAAACTTCCCGTTTTAGGGCCCAAACCCCCGCAGTTTTATAGCATGGTGATCGAAATTATATTGACTATTTTCAAAAGGTAATCTTTGACTGATAAACCTAAAGAATGTGATTCCAAATTGTACCATAAGGGCCTTCTTATCGGAGATGTCAAGTTAATACGTTTCAGCCATTATGTTTGTAAAAATAGAAATCTCCGAATTAGTATGACTAGGTCCATTATGCCATTACAAACGTTCCCATGGTTTGTAGGTATAGACCGATTCTAGTTTTAGAAAATAAATATTTCATTTTATTTTTTCATTAAACAAACACAGAATTTAAATAACCAAACGAAAATTGTAAATGGAACAGATATACGGCCTTTGATAAATTAGGGTTAGAAATAATGTGACTGAACTCTAACTATTCTTCATGTCTCTTTAAACTTCAGGAGATATAAAGTCAACGCTTTTTTTTTAAATTTTAATTACAAACGTTAAGATCTGACTTTTTAAAATAAGAGAATGCTTGTTTGTAACTACAAAACATTAAGGAAGTATATAAATCGGGCACACACTATTTCCGCTTCAGTTGAAAAGCAGCCTTGTCATAAGCACGGTGAAAATAGTTGGACGTACAATAACTTCAATAATGTATCCCATTGAAGTTTTGATTCCTAGAGTTTCTCTTATTTTTTGTGACCGTCAAAAATGGACTATGAATTCCAACAATTTTCAATTACTAAGATAAAATGTCTTTAACTATCACTTTCTTCAGTCTCCTCGTCGATAGATAGGTGTATAATTATGAATGTGGAATTACACTTCACTAAAGCAATGCACATTGACACATCACAGATGAAGCACTTCTAAGAAGATCAATCACTTCTGAGTTTAGAATAGTACTTTATGAATTCTACATTCACCACCACTGAGCCATAGTAGACAAATGGTGCCATATCACGCTGGGAAAGGAATAGCCTTTTTGAGCTGAGAAAATTAACATTTATATCTCAATTTCTTTTACGGTACTGATAAAGGACAAAACAATATCAGTAAAGGCAAAATCTGTTAACAACCGTTAGAGGCCCTGCTTTCCGAAAGCGTACCCCAGTCCATTAGAAGGCGTGTTCACTGAAGCATGACTCTTTACTACAGAGATTCTATGTATGAGTAATTTATTTTTCTTACATCAACGTTTCCTTTAGTCATTTTTTTTACATCGAGACACCCTGGGAGGGGGTGGGGGCGAATTGCTTAATCGGGCATAGCAAAACATTTTAAATGGATTCCTTTGATTTATGGGGTATTTCAAAATTATTATCTGATATATGTTTTTAATTTATAGCTAGAATAAAGAGTTCGGGTCAAGGGTAAAAAAGAGCATAAAAATCATGTATGCGTTTGGGGAAATTATGCAAACATATGCAGTGTAACCTATTAGGTTGTTATGGT
Source organism: Elysia marginata (assembly GCA_019649035.1). Lineage (NCBI taxonomy): Eukaryota > Metazoa > Mollusca > Gastropoda > Plakobranchidae > Elysia > Elysia marginata. The sequence continues at coordinate 1,312,233 of BMAT01001966.1, read as the reverse complement.
TAACTCTTCTACGTGCATGTGCAGGTTAATTTACTTTGACCATAGAGTAAGTAGGGTACCGGTACCATAAATCCATTACTATCAGTCAGATTCAAAATGTGTGTTAATAGACCTAGCTCGAATCATGATGCCGAAGTCTTCAAGGAAGTGTAATAATTTTTTTAATATTGTCAATTAAAAAAAAGATAATAACACACGTTATACGCCTCTGGACAAGCTATATGCAAAGACCGTTTTCTAAAGGTTTTATCAAGATGCAGTGAAGCATTCTAAAACTGCATTACAAATGTAGCCAAATGATGTTTAAAAAATTCTTGGTATAGAACTTAAGAGAGCGAGAAATTCTTTAAACGCACCTCACTTCACAGTCAAGGTATAGCCATGTTAGGTCTGCAAAGACAAACATCGAGATCCGGAAAACCAAACGCGTAGTTATGAACATAGGAAAAAAAAACTTCAGCTGCAGGTTAAAGAAGAGCAAAACCAATAACTGAGAAAGATAGAGAATGGTGTAGGCAAAAATTAGGCGAGGAAAGAGCATAAAAAATAAACATGGGAAAGAAAAAGAAAAAAAAAGGAATGAAAGGAAGAAAGAGAGAGAAAGAGAGAGAGAAAGAGAGAGAGAGAGAGAGANNNNGAGAGAGAGAGAGAGAGAGAGAGAGAGAGAGAGAGGGGTATAAATGGCTGATTGTATACCTCCGATCGCAAGCATGTATTGTTTGAAGAATGTAATTTTATGCCAGATTAGCAGTAATAAAAGGATTGCTATTAAAACGATTCTAGCCTATTATAAAACGGGCCACGGCATACGTAACGTGACTGCGTTTCTGACAACCAGCTGGCTGCAGTGGCCAAAGCCTTAGATTACGGTGTTATCACGAACCCTAACTGGCAATGTGAGATATCAAAGTTTAATTATTTATTTTATTGAATTTTATAAATGAGAATATAAAAATGGCTTTGAGAGGTACATGCTGCAATAAAACGAAAGGGCCGAGGTAAACAATTTGTCAAGTGTTCTCATTCAGATCATTCAAACAGTATAGACTTCTTGTAGGAAAATCTTTGAAGCGCAAACAGTCCAGAAACTCTTCTTTTTTCAATCTCAAATCTCATTAAAGGTCTGTAAACACAGTGCTTTGGAACAAGAAAAGCTGCTATTCATTCATTTCTTAAAGGCAAGCGGTAGACATACTTTAGCATTAATGATGAAAACCATGCTGAAAATGTTATGTTGTTAAATGCTCCACAATTTTTTTTTCACTATTATCGAATAAAATGTAGCTGAAAATAGGTTTACCTGTTTGGTTTTTAATGCCTTAGAGATCGAAGAATGCATCTATCTAAAGTACTGTCTACATTTCCTTGTGGATTGATTTATTTGAAGCTCTAGTATGATGAGATAGATAACATTTACAGTAAGTAGGTGGACTTAAAAATATTTTCTCTACGTAAGTGTAGTACCAAAGACGTAAGGAGCGTGTTATTTGGTTACATATTTATTGGTTTATGAATTACCAACACATTTTCCGCAGGCGGGAACAAATTCATCTAATCTTGCCACTGGTAAGGAAAGCGGATAGAAAAAGACGAGATAGGAGTGATTCAAGGCTTCTTCCCAATCAGAAGACAATAAAAATGAAGCCTGTCTCGCTCATTAGATTCCTTTGGTGAAAAGGTAAATATAAGCTTAACATCTAGTTGCATAGTTGGGTTTAAAAAGACGACTGGCACAATTCTTAAATCATGGTTTCTATCAACAGCGAACTTAGTAAGAAAGATTATCTGCTTGGATGAAACCTTCACACCGTTTAGGAATCCTCCCTAATTCCTTTCTATTCATTTACCTCTTCTACTTCTTTTTTTTGTTAATATATATTGTGTGAGATCGGTGAAGTCATTAAAGGTAACCACTTCAGACGTAGTGCACTGATTCGCGACAAGTTATAGTTTTGCAAGAGAATGTAAAGAAAAGACCGTGTAAACATAAAATATGGAAGGCTTAAAGAAGATACTTTGAACATATAAATCATAATAAATGATCACGCGTTTGGCGTTGACTTATTGATCTAAGTAAGTGAAGCAAATAAGATAACGCATCAATTCAATGCAGACTGTCATTGACAAAGTTTGACGAGATTACACAGCTATTTACGAAGTCAGGTTTATTTTGCACTCAAATATTTGTACGTTAGCTTAAAGTTCCTAACGTATAATCTTTGAAAATCGTGAAAAGTGTTCGTGGGCAAAACTCCTATACAAAAAAATCCCATAATTAGATTAGAAAATGTTACTCTTATTGATTATACATTATAGAGTCCTCTTTCAAAGTTAAAAGTTAAACGGCATATAGAGTGCTTTTAAGGCACATGCTTGAATGTTGAAAAATATGGAACACATTCAAGAAGCACTATAAAATTTCTAGTTGATGCATTTCAGGTAATAACTTTTTACCTCTCTCTGATCGGGTACAGACATATAAGATTAACACCTTTTAGTGCTTGAGCTTTCAGGACAAAAATAACATTAAGTCTTGCCAAATGCAAAGTATACTGTGTAGCCTTTAAATCATTAGCTCAAGGCAAAACAGAAAAAAAGGTTTTCGGCATGAGTTCTTAGCTTCTAATCACTCATATTTAAGTGTGAAGCCACGTGAACCAGCATTATTCATTCAGTCACGTCAATACGCTTTGTCTACGAACTATAATGGTCGACTCGGTTGGCAAGTTATCAGATGATGGTTTAAATTTTTTATTCACAATTTTGGAAATCCACTCTCGATAGAGTATAAAAAAGCAAAGAAAGAGATAAACAAGATAGAGGGAAATTTGTAGATAAAGAAAAAAAAACATATGGATAGATAGAAAGATACTCGTCAATAAATAGGCAATGTCACTGTTACCCAATCATAAATAGATAGATTGATAGATAGATAGATAGATAGATGATAGATAGATAGATGATAGATTGATAGATGATAGATTAATAGATGATAGATAGATAGATGATAGATAGATAGAAATGTAGATAGATCGATAAATATTCAGACAAAGAGAAATAGAGACAGAAGAGACACAGGGAGTCGAATATAGTATACAAAGACCTAATTAACGACGAAAGAGAGAGAGAGAGAGAGAGAGAGAGAGAGAGAGAGAGAGAGGGGGAGCAACAGAATGGTAGAAAGGGAGAGAAAGAATTAGATGATGTTAAAATTAAATAACAAAGGAAATATATGAAAATAATCTGCACTTCGACGACAATTACCACAATACAAATAATGTCAAGCAAAAGAGAAAAAAAAAATTCCCAGATAATCAATATGAAGTAACATAATTTCTAATGAAAACGATCTTGATAATACGTCTCATCAAAAGCTTTTTTCGCAAAAAGCTCACACGCAAGAATTCAGAAAACTGTGTTATTAATTACTAGACCTGTGTTTTATGAATTTTCCTTGTTAAAATTTCTGTTATTTTTTATGGTGTCTACACGTGAGATCATGTCGTCAGCGCCTTTAAAAAAATTTAATTTTCAGACTTGATGTACTGAACTAAAAAAATTTATTGTCCAGAATCAAATACGGTTTCTTGAAAGCCTGCTAATAATCATGCAGAAACGAGACGGATGCGTTAAAAGAGGAAAAACAAAACTGTTTGTAAATGTCACATTATGAACAGTTTTGGTTCTATTTCGTATGAAGATAACACAGGGATATTTCCGCTCTGGTTATTTGAGTCAACAATAAAAAAACAGGTTTTCTTTATAGCTTTGAAAAACTAACAATGGAAAGGAAGCAAATTTGGCTTGGGACAAAAAATATCGTAATGCGTTGTTGATATTATCGCCAACAAAACCTTTAGTTTTGCTGTTTTTAGATAAAAAATACAAGTATTGACATAAAAAGTTTTTCTTCAAAGTTTCAAGATATGAAAAATTTTCAGGATTTGCTCAGCATCACTATGAACAGAGAAAAATATACAAGTGGAAAAAAAATATATATGGCAGGCAATTTTAGCAATTTTATTATCTTTTGATTCTTTACTAATGTTCACCGAGGCTAATAAGTAAATGCTTTTGTTTGGCAGCTCTATATCTAGACCAAGATATCTAGAGCAAATAGGCTATCAAGATAATCGAGTCATCAGTCATTCATTTGCGAATTAGCACAAACCAGTTCTTAAAAAATGTCGCAGAGTCAATGCTAAGTGTATTGAGCATCTTAAGTTTAGTAGCGACAGAAGTAAAACACTATAGTGAAGCCTGGCCATGACTATTGATAATTTTAAAATGACACATCTTGCCGTAACTGTTTATACTTCGTGTTCAAACAGATCAACGTTTATTCACAGTCCTAGAAGGCAAGAAAGTAAATGGCATTTTTAGTGCTTAAGACATTAGCTTAAGATAGGGAAGTATTCTTAGGGGACCAAAATCTAAAAACCTATATTAGATCAAGACCTCGGAGACAAACCCCAATAAATTTAATAAAATTCAAGGTAAAGGAGACAATAGATAAATATATATATAATTGCAAGTTGCAGATCTCTATTGGACCCAATCGTAGAGTTAGACTTCGCGCTTTTGTCTTCATCTACTCAAAGAACAGGGTGAATTCTGATACCATCAAGGACACAAACTTGATGTTGAAATTTTTTTTTTGTATAAAATTTTAACTGCTAACATAAAAATAGACAGAAATATTATTATATGACATCAAGAACACGATTCCACATAAACAGAACTGCCGTTCAGCCACAAAAATTCGACCTACCCATTACTTATCACTGTAATCGGTAACCATACACTGAAAGACAAAACCAGTAGAAAACCTCTAAGTTTTTTCGTATTGATACTTCCACTGTTCATATGCGCCTCTGTTTTAATCAGTTTCATATTACATGATGCCCCAAGGTATGTTTACAACCTTCTTATTCTGTTACTCTAGTCATCCAAAAATCTACCTAAGCCCATTAACAGTTGACATGATATCCAATTACACTCCACATTTGTTCTTTTCATTACACACTTTCATATTTATTTCCAACTTTAGTACACATTTTATTGTCCTAAAAATACTGCAGTCTTATAACATTTTTGTTTTACATATATGTGCCGTTTTTATCTTTTTCACATAGAATATTTGATTAGAATAGAAATTTTAAAAATTCTGAGAAAAGAAAATGAACATTATGCTTTTTCTTTATAACTCGAATGTGCTTCATCTATTTTAAATTATTTTTTACAGAATAAAGTAATTTATGCATAGTAGCTTAGATATAAAATTATATGTTTTTAAAATGACACCGTTTTTAACATAAGACTTAGGCACCATAAGCTACAAGCAAAAGGCCTTTCTATAAACTTACGTAAAGAAAATCCGTTGAAAGTCTTGCATACAGCGAGGATAAACAAAATGATGTTAACGAAAAGGTCGAGATAAGCCTTCACGAAAGAAACCAGGAATCTTATTACAATTAGTTTCGAATTTCCCCAGAATTGTTCAATCCATTCAAACAAATTAAGGCATACACATAAACGTTCTCAGTTCGCTCTCTCTCTCTCTCTCTCTCTCTCTCTCTCTCTCTCTCTCTCCCTAAGTGTTCAGTCTTGTGAATCCACTCTGAAAGGTCTCCAGCTGGATATTGGAGAGAAGTGAAGCATATCAAGCGCTGTCTTTTCCTATGGCTTTAATTTAACTAGACTGTTTAAAGCAACTATTAAACTATTCTGACATGAATATTTATCCGTAAATGATCTAACAAAAAAAGTCACGATCAGCGCTATGGCATCCGCGAGAAACTTATAAGCCACGGCTACCTAAATCACCACAAAATTCATAAAACCAGATAGAAATTCAGTTTTGGTTTTAAAGATGAAAGCACATTCCTTTGATAGCGATTGCTTGAAGACAAATATGCAGTGTACGCATAGTCGTATATCGTATGTTTTAGTCCGCGCCTACATAATCGATTTTGCACGCGAAAAAAAAAAGTTTAAACTAGAACTGATTCTTTTCGATTTCTTGTTTGGTATCAAAAAGTCCACAGGTGAACCTTACACTGTGGTAATACTACATAAGATAAAAGGATTAACAGGCTTAGTGATACCATACAAAGCATCCTTTTCTTATTGAAAAAAATAGGGTAATTTATCATGTCCCATCAATCGCAAGAGAGCAAAAAAGTCAGCAGGTTACTCAACAAAAAAGCATACCTATAAATTCATTTTCTTACTTTCATAAAGGCTTATATATCACCACGATCATTCACTTATCTATTTTAGGATAAAAAGAAATGTAAGGGAAGAAAGCCATAAGACTTTTTAACTGCAGATTTGGTTTCATCAAATCTCCGGTTATAAGCCTAAGATAACTTTAAGAAACACCAACATTTACACCGGTAGGTGTATGTAATGTAAGCAGACATCGCAATCACGTCTATTGACGGTGACGACAAAAAACGAACCTTCCGTTAGAAACTTTGAGTAGTTTAAGTTACTCTTTAAGAAACCTTTACGCTAATGGAACGAATAGGAAGTGAACAGACCGGACAACGATGACATTGAATTGTTATTGCCTCTAGGTTAAAACGAAAAGTAACACGATGTTAGTAAAAGCATAAAGTAAACTGCTTTTTGTGTAGCCAAGGTAGCCAAGGTAAACCAGGCAAGGTAGCCAAGGTAAACCAGGCAAAGTAGCCAATTCAAACCAGGCAAGATATCCAAGGCAAACCATGCAAGGTAGCCAAGGCAAACCAGGCACAGATCAGAAGTGTTACATTATGTTTTTAATTATAAGGGTTTTCAAAAAGGCATTGCATTTTGAGTTTTTTTATTAAAAGGCAAACGCATTTTTGACGTAACAGTTTTGGAAACTCTTACACAAAACTAGCCTCGGTGACTGTTCACGTTTTGCAGTATATTTTTGCAAAACTATAGATGGTAAGAAGGAGAAAGCAACTTCGATTGGAAATAAGAAGCTGTAGGAAATAAAAGAAAATAAACGTTGACAACTTTTCAACAATTAAAAGGTATAATGAAATGGTGGCTGCTTTTATAAAACATACAAAAAGAAAAGAGAGAAAGAACGAGAGATAGAAAGCGGTAAGAAAAAGAGATATATATATAGAGAGAGAGAGAAAGAGAGAGAGAGAGAGAGAGAGAGAGAGACAGACAGACAGACAGACAGACAGACAGACAGATGGAGGAAAAGGCTGACAAAAACAAAGTAAAAAAGCATATTAGTTTAGAGATCCACAGAGGGATAGAA
>BMAT01001966.1:1250179-1273136 GCA_019649035.1 Elysia marginata | reverse complement strand
ATAATAATAATAATAATAATAATAATAATAATAATAATAATAAAACTCAAAACAAAACAGTAACAATGATAATGATAAATTATATAAAAATCATAGTAACAATAATAATAATAAAGTTAAAAAACATAGTAACAATGATAATAATAATTTTTTTCAAAAATCATGGTAACAATGGTAATAATGAATTTAAAAAAAAACATAGTAACAATGATAATAATTATGACCAAAAGGAAAATTCGCAAGAACATTTCAGAAGAAGTGTGGAAATGTGATGTTACGATTTTGCAGATTCTTCAGCGATTTACTTTTGATGCAATAAATGCTACAAGTTTTGTTTAGTTTCATTTTGAATTTTTTATTTCTATTTTGTGCTTTACACACCTTCCCTTGCACTCTCTCCCTCTGTTTTTCTTCTTTTTTCTCTCGCTCTTTCTTTGTCTATTTGTCTTTTTATATGTCTTTGTCTATGCCTCCGTCTGTCTGTCTGCCTGTTTCTCTCTTTCTCTATTTATCTCCTTCAAATATTTTATTTGACTATTTCTTTCTACCCCCTCCCCCGCTCTCTCTGTCTTTTCTCTCATTTTCTTTCTTCTCTTTTAATGCCCATTCCTTCTAACTTTGGTCCTCTATCTTTCTCTCTCTCTCTTCATAGATTTCTCACTCTATAAACTAATAATACGAAAGTTAGTGAGCAAAAAAAGCTGTGACCGCAAGACTTGTTGAAACAATTTATATTTGTTTCTATTTGAAGAAGTACAAACAAAAATTCCCTCAGACATTATGGGAAAATCTGTTCCATATTTTGATTGTCTTTACACTTTGATGTGACAGAATGTGTCACTGGTCACAGCTTGAGCGAGGTAGTCTTAGTTTAAGCAGCATGATTGGACTTGTTTAAATCTTAATTCAACGGTATTTGGTGCAACCTTCAGGTTAAACTGCCCTTCAAACACTTCCACAGTCGTAAGTCTGGGAAATTATATTTCGAGAAGCCTAAAATGAAGATTTGTCGAATAAGCGCTATATAATCCCGAGTTTTTATCTGGCACCTCGTCTACTTCATTTAAACTTTTTAGGATGCGTGATAACTATCTTAAGATTTCTGTCTTATGTAATTCACTTATTCCTTTACACTTTTTCTTTATTTACCCATCCCATTTTTTTCTCTCTCTAACTGTTATAATGTCTCACAACTTCCACTATCAAGATAATGCAAAGTGTTACATTTATCTAATGTCTTTTTTAGGGTGTTACTTTTATGAACATTAGAACTATCCAAATGTAAACATTCTATAACAAGAGTATTGTTGGTCGAAGTAAATATTATTATAAATTAACTTTAAAAGAAAGCGTTGTTTTTTTTTTTAGAGAAAACACATTATATGGTGCAAAACAAAAGTGCTTTGTAGAGAATCTTCCCTTGTCTTACTTGTTTATGTCTTTATTTTATAACAAGCCACTCATTTGCAAGAAACGTAAGATAACAATGGGTGTAGAAGGAAAAAAATAACAATCTTGGTTAATTTTTTGCAACCCTTTATACCACAGCTCGTGGTGTTTTGTGTTACGAAACACTTTCATCGGTCTATTTCACGTACCGTGACATTGAACAAGAATAGCGTCTATTGAGTGCTAAGGACCCGGGCCACAACATCACTCTGCCACATGAGTGGATAGGCCTCTTAAGGTATATTTTTAGCAGTGTTAATTAAGGAAACGTCTGTGGAAGCGTGAGTAGTTTAAGCAAGTTCGTTGTTCTCAATCAGGTCTTTTCTTTCTACTGTCAAGGGTCAGTGAGAGCTTTTTTGCCGGGTGCGGACCAGACTCGCCTAGCGAGAAGAGCAAGCTCGCGTGCGGCCTGCTCCGTTTTAGACAAAGCGCTTCAGGACTTGTCGCATCTTAGTGTCGGCAAAATTTATTGGCCAGCCTACTTTCCATGCCTTAGTTACTCCAAAACTACCCTTTGAGATTTTTATGTTTTAGTTTTACTTTTGGCCATTTTAAAACAATCAGCTATTTTAGGCATCAGTATAGCCGATTAGCTTCATTCCAAAAACTCGTTTTCTTGTAAACCAGCGTGGCTTTTGATTAAGAAGTTTTGTGGGAAAGAAAGACAATACAGCATATAAGTAGTATTTTTCAAAATAGGTCGTCAATGTGATACGATTAATAAGAAGTTCTCTTAATTTTCAAACTCATATGTTAATAACATTCTTAATAGTTGCCTGGATCATGTTAGCCCAGCCTGTTTATCCAGTCAGCAGTTCTGAAAAAAGTAGCTGCAGAATTCTATACCTCTTATGTAAGGTATCTTTACGCTACCGGGTATAAGAGACAAGCCGCTTAATGAACCCCAGTTCACAGTGAGTGTACACCATGATACCCCACAATCGGCTGCTTCGATGTCTGCTTTGAGTGCTTTCTTAGAATGAAGCACCGGCTGCCACTTTGCTCTCAATCGAAGGAACTAGTCTCTTGATCGCAACTTCTTTCTCATCTTTCTACCTGTCGACTAGAACACCAGGTCTGGGCATCCAATTAGTGCGAGCGTTTCTGAGCGGTGCCTTGTGCCTGGAACTGGCACTCAGTATCATGAAACCTTCACAGGAAAGGGGCTCTGCAAGCTAATATCTTGATGTTCTGTTCATACCAATCTGTCTTCTCCACAATTTTACTCCATGCTGTATCTGGTTATAACAAAGTGGGTAAAACAGAGCATGGTTCCAAGTACATTTGTCGAAAAGAATTCACAGGTTATTACTTTTTACAGCCTGTTTCGAAAGAGACGTAGGAACAATGAAAAAGTATAATTCCTAGTGAAATTAAAAGTCGACATACCAAGCCCCCCTTTCCACTCCCCTCGAAAAAAGAACAAAAAAGGAACATTTTGTTGATTCTGATAAATACTTGATATTTAAGAGTAATAGCGGAAAACTTGATTTTGTGTAAAAGTCACATTTTCTTTTTGTTAGGCCCGAAATCAATAATTACCACAATATATAGTTATGAACACATTTTATTTGAAATAAGTGTGTAAGAGCTATGTGGTCAGTCGCATGAACATGATCAATACAATTCTTACCAATGTTTCGAAATTGTATCCATATTGTAAGAATATTAACTTTGTTTCGCAAATGTTACTTATAACTTGGGTTCGGTAATGTCAGTTCAAAGAAAACATATTTCTCTTTTTCTTTTACTTTGGTACAAACAAATTTGAATTCAATTTTGCAAACCATAAGGAAAACTGAGTAAAATACTATAAATTATAGACGAGTTTATCAGGCAGATGAATAAAAAAAACATTGAATATTTTTCGTACGAGTTAAAAAAGCTTCGTATTTGTAACAAGAACTATTGAAGACACCACAGACGATGCATTTCCTATTGCTAAACCAAGAAGTAAAAAAAATTAATCCGGAAAATAAAAAAAAATACTCAGCCACATTCACACACATAGAATGGTGTACAACATAGCTACCAGTAAATGCTTTTATAAATTTCTTAAATAAGAACATACGAGTCTAACGTTAAGGGAAAGTGCATTTTCTTGCCGACATTTCACATTTGACTATGTGCTCACAGTTCCTTTGACCTTTTTATCTCAATGCATGGCATACAGTACTTCTATTGACACTACCTCGACAAAATATTACCTGTAAAACAATATTTCTGTCTTACTACAAGTAAAATGTTTGAGAGGTAGTTATTACAAAAAGAACTGATGTCAAATACAAGATACGATTGCATTAGCTTTACTGAGCGTAGCTGGAGGAGCAAGAAAGAGATCAAGGACATTACCAAATTTACAAATGCAAAAAGAATCTTTTACAAAGGGAAACCATTCTGGACTAAATGTCATTTTCTGCCTGAAAAGTTTGATATATATAACGTAGACCTAGAAATCAAAAGCGCCGTACATTGAATTGTTTGTTTTCAGAGCATATTGATAAAACAAAACAATCACTATACATCAATTATTTGAAAATATCACACACACTGATTCAAATTAATTTCTGCACAGTATTTTGAATAACGCCACTTTTAAAGCACACACACCCGAAGTGAAGAAGCAATATAATAATTATGTGTGTGTCTTTTTGTTAAACTTTGAACTGTCACATCACAAACTGTAAAACTTTTTTACTTTTCATGATTTAGTAAACATTAACCTCAGTCTGAAATTTTCACATAGGCGACTGTGTTCAGTTTTCTGTAAGGGACATGACATGTAGAAAATGACAAAAAAGCCTTTTGTTGGGTAAGGAGGATATCTTTACATACGAGAAAGAAAAAATCAAGAAAAGACTCCTGGATTGCGGTAACGATATTTTTCTTCCCAATAAAATGCATTCGACAGTTCAAACGCAAAATATCTGAGATTATTCAATCTGTTCCAAGCTCATTCAAAATCTGTGTGAGAGATTACGCGGATGTTTTCGATGTGACTGTTTGTTTTAAATCCTATACTAGTTAAGTTACATCGCATAAAGCACGGGCAGTGGTTGGGGGTGACAAAAGGATGACAGCATGTTCACACGTCTTTACTACCCCTTTTTTTACTTCAAACCACTACCTGGGAGCTATGTTATCTAACTTTCATGATGGTGTCCCTAGTGAGGCATAAAGCTCTTGCTCATCCTATTAGGTTGTTGAAGTGCTGGAGATAGTTTTATTATTTTTTTCCTTTTTCTTTTTTTTTTGCTTTACAGAGTATCGCTTGTCGCTTGTTTTTAATGCGCTTGACGCCATATTTAAGAAGATCTTGTAAGGTTAAGTCCCTTCACTATGGACGCTAAGGTTAATTAAGTGTGAAGTGATAAAGCTATATAAGACAGCTGGTGCTCTAACCGCAGAATATAACGATCTTCTTGTAAAAGAAGTAATCATATATGGTAGAGATATATTTATATCGCAGTTTATATAAAGACAAATTCTTAATCAGTGAACACTTCAAATTATCACTTGTTTCAACTTGCTGCTCAGTTTTATAGGTCCGAGGCTATTTTGAATCATCTCAGTTGAAACGAGTGCACCATATAATCGTTGCATGGTTACATCTAAGGATTGCAATAGTTGGTTCTCATTTACATAGAATGCACTTAACTCTCAACTTTAAAAATACTAATCATCTATGACCTTAAGCATCTAATGATTTAACTATGATCCAAATATCCAAGGGCTGGCTTCATTTGACATGCCGACAAAAAACATCCATCTCGGAAACTTTTATTAAAAATAACCAACACCAAGTGCCTGTTAGTTATAGCCTAACATTTCTTTTCAACCAGAAGGGATAATATTTTCCTATTGGAAATCGTGGTACAACTTTAAGGTTACTGAGTTCAAATTTTAGTTTTATCCATCAAGTAAGGCAGCATTGAAGCTTACATTTTTAATGATAGCAAATTTTTTAAAGGGTGGTTTCAGCAACATTTACTTTAAACTTTATTTTTCATATCCCCTTAACAATTTCTTTTCCTTTTTTATCATGCGTACACGGTTTTGCAATTTTCTTATCGCATGAAATGACAAACATGCTTTTTGGCGTCCTACCACGATGATAGGTGATTGTTGTTCAATTTAACCAACATCAAAACTCAGCCAGCAGTAAAACGCAAAAGACATAACTTCTACTATTTCTGTCTTGTCCCCTAACTCCCAAATAAAATACCTTATAACTCACAAGCACATACGGTTGTGTCTAAAGCGCGTGCCGTTTATGACTTTCATCAACATTTCTAGCATAACAGCAGGTGCTAGGTTTTAGAGGAAGCCAAGGGCAGGTAAACGCTTGATGGAACTCTTCTTTGACGTGAGAAAACAAAGTGAATTTTTTTATGCTTTCCATCTTAACCTTTTGAACTCCATCACCTTACGTTTACGATGTTACTTTTTTCTTCTTTTGTCAGGGTATGTACCTGATATGCTTGGATTTTGTTTTGGTACAGCAAAAAAAAAACCGACCTTTGTTTATTCAAACATGTAAAAAAATACTTTCAATGTCTTTTTTCCTCAATATGGATATAGGCTTTCTTTGTAGCATATGCAAAAATGTTTTGGAAAACAATTTTAAACACTTGCATAATGTTTTTTCAGTCTCTTATTAGACTTAAGACATACATTAGATTTAAGACACAATGTCAATTACATGGTTTTCTCTCCAAAGGAATTTTTACAGATGCTCATGAAAAACAAAAAATTAAGCTCCACACTTCAAAAGAAAAAAGCCCTTCTTCCTAATGTATCGTGATTTGAACTATCAACCATCAGCAAAGCTATAGATCTACTCCGAAAGTTTAAAAACAGATTAAGAGTATGAGCCAAGCACCGCAAGCAGTAGGGGAGTTTGATTTATGAAGAGTCAAGGACTCCACCATGTGCCAGTAACGGTTTAAAAAACAATTATTATCCTCATTCTAGATGGTGTGAAAAGAGCGGAATGTTTTTCTTTCATCTCTTACATGTGGTTTTTTATCTATGAGCGGCAGACTTTAGCTGTCAGTTGGAACGGTAAGCTTATGACCACTCTGTATGGTGGAATGTTAGAGAGAAGTAATAAACACAACTCGATCTGGCTAGGCATCAGCAAGGCAAGTCTCGTATAGCGGCAGGAAGCGAGTACAGGTGTATAAACACCCCTGAGTCTGGCTACAGATGGTGGTGGTGAGAGATCATAGATGGATGACTGGACATGTTTGCGGATTCAAGAGAGCGGACAACCACACCAAAATATTAAATATAGCTCTAGGGAGAAAGGTAACAGTATATACAGTTAGCTGGATGGACTGGTGTATAGATAGGCCGATTGATTGAAAGATAAATATAGTGAAATAGATATGAAAAAAATGTGATAGGGGAAGAGAAGGATAAGGAGAAATCGATGCAAGCGAGAGAAAATGGCAAAAAAGATAGTAAGAAACAGAGACAGAAAATAGACAGAGACAGAAATGAAGACAGAGAAAGTTAGACCGACAGATATATAACTGCCAAGAGAGGGAAGACAGATGGAATAAAAGGGAGTCGATTCAAACGGAAATAAACTGAGTAAGTTACCGATGAGCCAATAAAAATGGCTTTCTGTTTACCGACAAAATGTCAACAGCTGCGGAGCATATCCAGGATTATTTTAAGAACAGCTCCAAGGCATTGGATTCACCATTGTAGGTTGTATCGTTAAAAATATCGCCACGTCCAGAAAAATCTCATGTGACATGATCGGTTTCTCCTGACACTATTGTCTTTTAGTATAACATTCGCCTACAATTTAAATGCTTCGTCTCCGAATGGGAACTTAGAGCAGCAAGCTGCTTATGGAGCCAATACTCCCGAAAAAAAATTGATTTTTCAGAACTTATACGCTTGTAACATTACGTTATGTAAAACGCTGCGATGTACAAAAACACACGCGAAGTAAGGCATATACACAGCCTTGTGTTCATCGAAAAAAGAGAAAACTTAGCAATGTGCAAATAACAATGTGTAATTTTTTAAGTGACATAGGAAAATATGGTAAACATAGACTCTTCAAAATTGGCAAAGTTAAATTTTTATCTTCGTTTGTATGGTTTTGCTAAAGGAAAAATGTAAAACTAGCTTAAACTCTTACATCTTTATCCTTTCAACAACTATCGATGAAAATTTAAGCTTAAGTACTTACCTGTTTGTCCCATTTCCATTTTAAATGAATTTATAATAATATGTCTTCTTAACCGAGAGTTAAAATGATGTTTTAATTGCTCACTTGCTAAGAACAGTTTTGACCACTGCTTATAAGTAAGCTATCGTTTTTACTCAGCAAATAATTCACTTGATTGACTATTAAGCTGACACACAATCTTGAAAAGGTTGTTATGAATCAAATAGCTGTCAGCGTCGCGTATTCTTTTAACTAACACATTTATATACTGCGCCTGAAAAAAACCTGTTTGAGTTATCATTTTTCTGTCCTACAGACTATTTCAAACATGAGATCTTTATTTCCAGTGTTCGTTTTTTAATTAATATCTCTAGGAGTCTGACATCCTATTGCAGTCTTTAAAGTTAATTTGCGCTTGCAATTTATGGTGATTACTTTCACAGTTTTGTGGAGTTTAAAATGTTTTTTTTTATAATCTCTATAGTAAACAAGCTCTAAATTTAAATAATACCAAGTCGAAAAATTACTACTCTTATTCGTTTTTTCATGAAAAGATTTGACGACTTCTGAGAACAATGAAGGCCTGTTTTCTGGGGTGTTACTAAGCTGACAAGAGAGGATTTTTTTCAGCCAGAAAAGGCAAACGATTAGAAACTTTTTGTTAATTTCACACTTCAGCAGTTAAGTCTTGCTGAAACAGGTAAAACAATTAAATTCAAAGACATTTTGAAAGAACAATCCTCTTAACTTTATGCTTCTCTCAAATTACTGTCATAACATGAAAACGTGTTTTTTAACAGCACTATGCTACGAGCAGGTGTTAGATTTTAGAGGAAGCCAAAGGCAGGTAAAAGGTTGCTTCTTGTTTGAAGAGAAGACGAGTATCTTGCACGTATATTGAATAAAAAATAAATCGATTTTTTTTACTTTGTTAGGATTTGCAAGAGAGAATTGGGAGATAGGGAGAAACAGAAATTATTGAATAAAAAGTCCAGAAAAGTACCGAGGAAAAGAATCAGAAAGACATGCATACAGACAAACAAGAGAAAAGTAAGGTTAATTAAAAGAGAGATAAGACAAGCTAAGAATCAGGTGGTATAAGCAAAAGATAAAGCAGGAGAGAAAGAGAAAGGGAGAGAGAGAGAAAGAGAGAGAGAAAGGGATAGAGGAAAAGAGAGAGGGAGGGACAGACAGAAAGATGTCTGGATGCAAACGAATTGTGCATAGTTAATAAGAAGATAAAAATAGGCATCAAACGGGTTCCTAGCTGCAGTACCTCTCGCAATATAGATCCGTTGATCTTGCGTGACTCAGGACAAATCCAAGGACAATATTTTTGCTTTTTTTTTCATATTACTGCTTATTCATATAAATGTGATCCACGCTGTCATTTTAATTATATTTAGGTAGGTCATAATTTATTAGCACCTGCAGAATCATTTGCTAACGCCTGTTTGAGGAACAACCATCTTTATAATCCTATTTATAGGAATAGATTACATAAAAAGTGACATGTTATTTTCTTCCTTAAAAAATACAGATATTAAGAGTTCAAAATCTTTAAATAAGAAGAGAATTCCTAAAAAAGCATTTTGAAGAAAAGAGGACAAATTGTTTTTGATTGTCTCTTGAAAATTTGTACTTCTTTGGCAAATTGATCTTCCAAAAGCCTCAAGTCTAGTATGGAATTTTATTGTTGCTGATTTTTAAAAGAACGCGTTGTTTTTAAAAAATGCTAAATTTACTTATCCTTCCTTTACGTGCCAACGATATACTTACTGCAAAGTTAATTTTTAGTTTTAGATTATGCCTTCGAAAACAGAAGTGCACTTAAAGTCATAATGAGTGATTACCTTAGAATGTGAGGAAATATGCATTCCACTTAATATCACAGCCGCCTTCGAGATATCTTTACTGCGGCACTTGAACAAAACATATTAAGACACTGTTATTGAAGCGGAAGAAATATCGATAACAGCACATATGTAGGCTGATACTGTCTTTGATATTCCATTCCCAACTCTCCAAATTCAATAGCGTGAAAAGGCTGCTTGTCCAACAAAGTCCTTGTACTTCGGATGTATATGATACGTCGTACTGAGGGAATCTTTCGATGTGAATTCCACATATTGGAAACTAATAAAATGTTCGCCACTGAATGCATTAATCTTGTACGGGTGTGCATGCTGTTAGCATGTCGCTATTAATCAAGTTACGGTTGCACACCTTCCTTCATTAGCTATTCCCGGTGTAGCACTACGTTAGAGTTTTAAGTATAGCTAGCTCTTTTAGCGAGAGTCTTCTCCTCCCAGCTAATAGATGAGGTATGGATGGCACGTTATTCCAAAGTGTAAGTAACAGAGCACCAACTTTTTGATAATTTATCCGTACAAATTAAAAAGAAAAACAGTAACTCGGTTTAAAATGGTGACTTCTATAGTTTTTAAGAACAAGCTTTGGAAAAACGCTTAGATTGGTTTTTTTCATTATTTTCATTAAGCGAGTAGAGAAAAAGTAAAAAGCCTGTTCACTGCTCCAACTTTCTATTTCAATACTGATTTCTTAGTTATATACTTCGTAACACAGACACATGTTTCAAAAATGAAAAAGACAAAGTGACCTAATGTACATGTATACTTAAATATGCAGACATCCCTGGTGAAGTTTTACACAGTTGAACTTTTATTTTCACATGAAGATGTTGTTATTTGTGATTAGGACCTCTCACCACTCTCACTAAAGATTTTATTGTTTTATAAAAGGCTCGCCCGTAGACATATAATACCTCACTCAATGTAAGACGTCTAGACTAAAACCTTAATCCTCTGGCCCCTTCCTGGCATAAACCCTCCAGACGTAACAGTTCTTAGTCTCTCATAGTCTGCTTTCAACTGCTAATTCCTCATTTTATTCTTTTCATATATTCTTTCTATCTGTTGATCTATTCGTCTATCTTTTCATTTAATTATCTATCGGTCTAAATTTTAAAAGGTGCATAAAGTAAAGAAAATGCTCAACTAAAAAGGAGCTCATTTCAAAAATAGAGGACATAACTTAAACCCCTGTGTAGTTTTCACGCGGCATCTATCTATCTATCTATCTATCAATCCATCTGTTTATATATATCAATGTATCTATATACTAATTCATGTATTTTTTTTCTAAAATTATAAACTTTCGAACACTTTGTTTCTTTTAGTCCATACCCAAACCCTTGCAAACTGGACATAGTGACAACTTTGGACTATTATTAATCATGCAAACTAGTTATCTGTTTATCTAACTATCTATTCTTCCATTTATCTATCAATCTGCCTATCTATCTTTTTGTCAATCTAACTGTATGCATGCCTACCCATCTATTTCTATCTATCTCTATTTATCAAAATGACTGAAATTTTCACCTGTCTTCTTTTCCCTAATGTTCGGTGCTCTGCGCGATTCTGTTTAACTGTTCCACATCAGTACAAAAAGGTTATTGTGATAGCTAGGTTTGGCACCCCGTATGAATCTGGTTATCCACGGTCTCTTGTAGCTCGAAGAGTAGAAGAATGGTATGAGGGATATAGTACTATTACCGTCAACCAGGAGACAAAATACAAATAGGATTAGATCGGGGGACACAGCTAGACTCAATAAGGCGGTAACCCTATGTCGGGTTGGCGCCGAATAAAGAACATTGAGATCTAAAAGGACTGCCTTGAAGGAAGCACACAATACGATCGCGGTATAAATTTGAAACTGAACTCTGTCATTTTCTTTCCAAGCGTTGAGTTTCATCGAAAAGAAATAATCAAGTGATTTAAAATAACGGTTATACAGACAGCATTTCTGATACGTAAAACCAGGTTGTTTATAGTGCAGAGATTTAACTTGACCATATCATTACCTCAAGATATGAAGTACTTCACACATTATCAACGTATTTTACGTAAGATTTTTTGCCCTTGGTTAGATGTTGAGAGGCGAAAAAGTCACTTTTTCCTTAGACAACTTGCACAAAACAACGTATTATAGCATTAGGAAATAGTACTGCATTGTCCTTATGTCTCATATTTCAACTTAATTTTTTGTTCGTCACGTTTTAAGCAAACTGAAACATTGTTATATTTCTTTTTATATCGTATTCATCACTATGCTTTCATTGCGGCTGTCAAATATAATGCTAGACAGAATGTATATGATAGTGTTTAAACGTTGATACTTCGTAATGTCGTGAGTCAAAAGTTTAATACCTTCATTAAATAGTGGTCGATTTGAATGTCATTTCAGTCACCTGAGGGTGACCCACAATACAAAAAAGATAGAATTGCAGATAATTGTATTTAAAATTTCTTTATTGGTAATATATGGATATTTTGACTTACTGTAAAAAAATCATGACTTAATGGAAATATACGTTGCAATTAGTTCGAGTCATTGTGCTTGCTTTGAAGAGATGCAAAAGTGCTAAACTATTTTTTTCTGGGATATCTTTTTACTAAAGCAGTATTTAGCATTATAAAAACAATACAGTGTCCTTCTTTATATGTCATTTTTTTTAGTTGTCGAGTTGCAAGCAAATTAAAAAAAAGATTGTATTGAGTTTCAAGCGTTGTATATTTTGTTAAATCATATAAATATTTCTATGCAAAAAAATGAAACCATTTTTTTAAAAATATAATATAATTGTTATTAAATTAAATGCTAACCAGTGATGTTCGGAGCGTTTCTTTCGGAATAGAGTGGACATAAACCTAAGTGACATTAATTGTACTTACATGGTGGTTTGTCACCAAAGAACCCATTCGACAAGACTTGACACTAGTCCTCACTTTTAACCAACTAATTTGGTGGAAGGCAAAGATGATTGTGTACTGCGAAGCTGGGATTAGTCGGATGAGATGGATGGTGCATTGTATATGAGACTCGGCATAGGGGCATTGGTTTTATGGTTTGGTTTACAAACAACTCTGGAAGCAACATAATTATTATGCTCCGAATGATGAAGTATATAGTGTTGCAGAAAAAGGCAGTGTCTCGGGCAATCAGAGGGTATTTTTGTAGAACCCTGCCAGAATGCCATCGTCACTGCCAATCGGATCGACTCTATTAACTACGAATGCAGCTGCCCATGAAGACTTCAATCTCGAGCCAGCAACTCCAGAGAGCATCCCAACTGAGGCCAACTAAGCCATTTTCAGAGTTGTTTTAAATCTCAGTGAAGATTTGGATGAAGATCGGGCTGAAAGTCTGTCTTTGTTTGACAAGTTAATGAATTTACTGTCCAAGAACTGCGTACTAGTGACCAGCTAAGCCACAGGCAAAGAAAATGGAATTAATGAATCACTCTAAGGATGTCCTATTGCTGTAAAAATGGACATGATTGACCTACTGCGGAACATGATGGACCTACTACGGGACATGATGGACCTACTACGGGACATGATGGACATACTATGGGACATGATGGACATACACGGGACATGATAGACCTACAATGGACATAGTGGGTCTACTACGGGACATGATGGACCTACTAAAGCCAAAAAAGTAGGGAAATGGTTGTGATGCTAAGCAATGTATCTGCAAGTGTGTACTAAATGGAGTCAAACTTAACACAATTGCAACTGCAATAACAAGATTGACATCACGCAAGTGCAGAAAACAGCACAATACTATGAACAGTTTTAACAAATATTGGCCTTTTACCCGGTTTCTTTTCCATGGTTGGTTGACCTTTTGAACTTGACCTTAGTCATGGTCAAAGTCACCTGAAGTTGCATTTTTTTAAGCTGTGTCTCATTTGGTGAAGATTTCGTGTTTTTGTTCCTGATAGTGGTGAAAATAAATACGAATTTTCCAATTTTCAAAATCATTCAATGCTGTGATCATGACCTCTGTATTGAGGTCGATCCCTCTCAGACACACATAGATTCCATAGACATTGTTTGTCTAACATATCTGTACCAAAATTTGATGCAATTTTTCTTTGGGTGAGACTACTTTTGGTAATAAAATGAGTGGCCTATAAGTATGACTTAGCAAGATATGGGAAAAGCTACCTTACAAAGTTTCAAAACATGCTAGCAATTAGGAGATGCTTTTTATAAAAACCTTTGTTGTTAGAGATGCTTGCATTGGACAACGATTCCTTCCAATCTTCGCGCATTCCAATTTTTCTTTAGAAAATCATTTGGGTGTTAAATATGAAAACAAACAGTAAAAGCTATTGTTGGAAAAGATAAATACGAAGTGTGTACAAAATTGACATCCCACTCGGATGTCAGCGCAGTGTATTGAACAGCACATCATCGCAATTAGTGGCAACGTTTCAGCTTTCTCTTGATTGTTCACAGCAGGGTTTCTTCTGTTCTAACCATTGCGATCAGTTTTGTGATTAATCTAACAGAAGAGGTTTGTTTACAAATTTAGCGGCATGTTTCACGCATCTAGAGTGGCTCTTTATGGGATGACACTCTAAAACAAAAGGAAAAGCCGAAACAAAAACTTATACAGTGGGATTGCCGGTGGCTGTATTCGGGAAGATGATTACGCGCTTAAATTGTTTTCGCCACTTCAAAATATATTAAAAATATAAAAGATTTCAAGGTTTTCACAAACGAGAGGCACGTGGGATTCTCATCACTGTTTCCTTTTTTATTGGTTTAGAGTATCAATACATCAAAGATATGGCAAATCAAATTGTGCGCTGTGCTTTTTTTTTTCTTTCTTCGCAATTCCTGCGCCTTACGTCTCTCTCTTTCTTTATGATTTTCCCTTTGCTACCCCCTCAACCTCCCTCTCTCTCTTTTCTCTTTAACAAACATACACACACACACACACAGACACACACTCTCTCTCTCTCTTTCTCTATAATTTGTTCCTTTCCCCTCCACTGGTTATCTAGCTTTATGTTTATCATACATTTTGCCCCCCCCTCTCCCCACCACTTTTTTTTACTAAATAATGCCTGATTTAAACCCAGCGCACTGTTCTACAATTAAGATTCATTTATTAGAAACACTTTTAGTATTTTCTAAATACTTCAAGGTTAAAAATCTGAGGTATTTTTAGCACTATTTATAAGGCTTTACAGTTATTTCCTTCTTGCACGATATTCATGTTATGCGCAATCGCGGATTCATGTCCCATTTGCTTGAAAAGGAACACAACGTACAAAATGAAAGCTTTTGAAAGCTAGCAACATTGTTTCGCTTGTAGTTGTCATAAAGCTATGAATTGTCAATTCCGGATTTATCTTTTTAATCTTTACTAAAAATGATAGTCTGTTGCAGTTGAAACAAAACAACAACTGTACAGCAACAACAGCAAAAAGAACAGCTGGGTAGTAGGGAAGTGTTTTCGTCGAAAATCCTCCACTTCTATTTCAGATAGAACTAGAGACAAGAATACAGGTACATCCGTACAGATCGAAACTTCATCGACTTTTGAAAGCGATCCGGGAATATTTTGAAGACTCTGAGAGAAGGAGAAAGAGAGAAAGAGAGAGAGGTGGGGGCGGGGAAAGTCTAAGTAATAATATTAATAGATTTTTCAACTTAAAGAATTGACTTCAGGCTGCAAAAATTACCACGCTTTTAAGATGCTAGTTTTGCAAATATTCAGTTTTATTTCATGGTAATCTCTTTCACCTATGGCAATGTATACGAGCGCGTTGTTTTCAACATTCATGCTAGCAATGCTATTAAATTCCAACACACAAGCTGCGTTCAGTACAAACAGATCTATAACCTAAGAGAGATAAAGTTTCATATTCTCAGAGGTGCTTTTTCAAACATTTCACCGTAATGCCTCAGCATTTGCATCATAAGGCTAGTATACCACAAAGCAAAAATCACATTCAATACCATTTAACGAAAAAATTCATTGATTGTAACATAATCAAATTATCTTCTATTAATAGGGCACACACTCGGCGAATTTTGTAAAAACTATGCAAGTGATACCTAATTATTTAGTTAAACATAGCATCCAAATTTTGTTTTGACCTGTCTATTATTATCACGGGTTTAAAGTCCAGGGATACAGCCTTATTCTTTCTTTACCATTTTGATATTTAAATCCAACCATATTCAGGGAGTATAAACGCAATTGTTATGTACGCAATTCATATCAATAACGATGTTGTGAATATAACCTCTTTTTTTATGTTAACAACAACTTGTAAAAACAGATCTCAATAGCTCTGTCATGCTCAAACAAAGTGGAGTATCGTATAACTGTTTTATCGGTTTTTTTAACAAATAATTGTTAACTTTGCAGTCATTGAAGTTCCATAAGCAAAAAGAAGATTTTCACTTTACAACAGGTATAGATATTTGCCAAACGTGTTCTTCTACGTCTCTTACTCCCTGGAGAGAAGGTATCCATGTTCTTTGGTTTCGGACATTAATTCTGTTTCCTAGTGTACATCGGAAAACATGTTGAGAGTTATATAATAGGCGGGAAACAGAAACGGGTGTGATAAGGGGGTAAATATGAGAAGGAAAAAAAAAGAAATAGTTTGGAAAATAAGCGAAATAAGAAACAACTATGGAAAAACACAACCCTTTGTTTTGTCTTTTGTTTTGGTTTATCTGTACTTTGCACTTTGCAGTTGGCTGATGCTCAGCTTTTATATGTGCGTGTTAACAAGTTTATGTTTCTGCAATTCAGCTGTGATACATTACTAATTGAAAAAATTGATTTGACACTTTAATGTAAATATATTCACAATACGAACACATCTACACAATCACTATGAGATGCCTATAAGATTGTTTTAAACGAAAATAAGAATAGCCATGAAATGAGCGATACATTTTCAACATATACGCAAAATTTTGAGCTTTTTGAGTTATAATAACTTTTGAGGTTTTGAAATAAAACTTTTACAACTTTTTTTTAACTTAAATTTAGTTTAAAAATAAACGGTACTTT
Source organism: Elysia marginata (assembly GCA_019649035.1). Lineage (NCBI taxonomy): Eukaryota > Metazoa > Mollusca > Gastropoda > Plakobranchidae > Elysia > Elysia marginata. Next base: position 1,256,575 of record BMAT01001966.1, on the reverse strand, counting down.
CTTCAAATAACCTATACGCGAAAACCTCGGTTCTTTTTTAGGAACACATTCCTGATTTTTGTTGTACTTTACAACATTAGCATATCTCATTTGTACTCACGGTGAATCCAGCAAAGAAGGATTAAAGAAGAATATGAATGGAAGTAATCACGGAGAAACTAGTATAGTACGTCTAGGGAAAAACGCAAAGAGAAAAAGCGATAAGGTACAATGAAAGTTTTTAAATTTGAAGCAGAACTCACAGAGTAGAAAATAAAGCAAAATATTTTAGGCGTTGTATAGAGGAACACAGTTGGACCTTCACATCAAGAACAAAAGTGGAAATATAGTTCGATAGAGCAATTTGTACAGAAAGCTAACAGCTTCGTTTTAAAACATAATGAGAGAAAGATATTTAAAAGCAGGAAAGGTAAAGAAAATCTAATTCATGGGCTTAGTGCGAGTACTGAAATGCAAATGTTTACTCTACTCACATTTTACGGGCCAGGTCGGTTGACCATTAGACCACACTCCATATACAGAAAGGGCAAAGGATTCTTCAAGTTTGCGACTACTCTCCTACTCTCCTACAAAGCTTGAAGTCAAAGAATAAAAAGTCAGGTCTCACAATGCCACTACTTAGTCAAGGTTAATTAACCTATTTTCAACAGAGCATTCGTGATGATTTAGAATGACGGTGCCTTTCTCATAATTCAATCAAAGTATGTGATTAACGACCAGCTAGCGTTGTTTAGTACATGTTGGACAAGAACTTAAGACAGGCGCATAATGTGAACATCTTGATACAAGAATAAACTACATGAATATTATCAAATTAACGCACAGGAGAGCGACCTTGACATAAGAAACGCTTGAGGAACCATCCCCAGAATAAATATTGTTATAGAAAACCTCAATAAAATTGTAGATAATGGGTTACGTTCATATCGCAAGCATATACGTTTGTCGTTCACAAAGTGGATATACAGGTACTATCAATTTATATTCAACCCACAATACTGACTGGAAGTGCTTTGGACTGTCTTGAATTTGTATGTAACTCGTTATTTGTGTGGAAGCTTATAAGTTATTTGTGTAGCGCAAGTTTTCAATTGAGATTTTGTAATAATTTATTTAAAATTTTTATTACTTGTTTAAATCTTTCGTCACAAACATCTTTGTATTTCTTTTCTAAGAAGACAAACAATGCCAACAACATTGTCTTATATTCATTGGCTAACGAACATACTATTGTAAGTTTCACGCATACCAATTTGCCGTCAGTACAAAAAATAACACCACTTACTCAGTTTTGTAAAATTATCACCACTAGCAAGCTTTGTTTATATGCAATTTTTACACAAGTTGCACGGTACAAAGTTACAAATGACTTGCTCCGAGTTTGTTCGCTGTTGTAAGTCCGACGCGCCTTTAAGAAATGCGGACATCGCAATCAAGGAAGCTAAAGATACCCAAGCAGAAGAACGCGAGGAAAATAATAATATTGTTAGCCGAAAGATTGAGAAAGAGGGGCTAGAGGCGAGATTGGCGCAGTCCTGAGAGGGCGAGAGACAAGGAGTGAGAGAGCCCAGCCAGCGGCCTGCGAGTGAGCCAGTGGGAGGTCGACCCGGTGCGGTGTGGCGACAGGTCTGCCCATCACCTGCTGAGATGCCCCACAAGACAGCTAAGGCTCTCAGGCTCAAGCACCTCAAGATTATCTCACGTTTCGTGTCATTAAGTTTTGGTTATTTCAAGGTGATAATTAGGTTTCCACTCAATACGCCCTGTTCTCCAGCCTTCCTTCCCTCAGCAATGACTCGCGTCCGGAGTTTGAATGAGTCGGATGTCGCAATTATACTTTCAATGGTGTTGATATTTTAGGAAGACCTTTTTCATAAGGTTTCAATGCCAACAAAATTTACTAAATTTTAACTGTTTTATGGAAAGATGTTAAAAGTTTCTAGGATTAAAGTTATAGAGAAAATGAAGAAAAAATAGATGTTTATTTGGCCATTAAAAAAGAAAATTTCCTATTTCCGACTCATTGAACCTAGAAGCTGGAATGTATGTTAATATCTGAGGGCTTTTTTTCAAGATCTTGAATAAAACCTTAACTCACCAAACACGCTGCAGCTTTAAATGAATTTTCTAAACTCTATTGAAGGTTATAATTTTTTCATCTAGTTGCGTGCTAAAAATATTTCTATTTACATCAAAGTATAGAAAGTTTTTTTATGGACTCGGTGGTAATGTTTTCAATGACAGACTCTTTATAAATAGCCACGATACTTTCTTAAAGGCACAAACAAACTATTGAAGAGTCCATGTACATGTATTTAAATTGGTATTTTTTTAACATTTCAGTATAACCAAGGATGAAAGATAATTATTGAAACATTGAAGAGTTAGCCTACTTTCGACTTTTAAGATTTCCGAATAAAGAGTGGAGGCAGCCACTGCGCAATCAAATGATCGAAGGTTCGAATCATACTACAGGCAGACATTTCGGGCATTTCTACTAAAAAGTATACTTCTCTCCACTGCTAACTTCATACCTTTAAAATTTTTCATTCATTTTAAGGTTTCTGTATAGGTAGAAAGATGTAAGCTGCAATTAGCACGGAGTTACACAAATACACCAAATAACAGAGTGACATTTTAGACGACAGAATAGCTGTGTTATTTCTACGCCTATAAACTTCTAGAGCTATGTCTAGGCTTTGAATGCTAAAAATATTTACTACTACACGTTATTTTTAATTTGTGATTTAAAAAAAGCAAAAAAAAACATCATGCAAACATATCTCTTGTTTCAAATTTCTAAAAATCAAGTTAACAATTTCATTTTGTTACATAAATTTTAGCTCCAATAATACAGAATTTTTTTAACTTCGTTGTACACATAAAGGGTGATGATACATCTCTCCATATGTCTTGAACAAACTTTGTTTTTGTTGAATTGTTTTTATTCTTTTTGTTTGTAGTATAAGTTTGTATTGGAATTCATGCACATGAACTTTAAAGATAAAACATTAAGTCTCACTCTCCTTTGTAACAATATACAAGTACGTCCTTTTCGAGAAAGAAGTGTTATATTTTCGTTCACAAACGCTTTCTGTTTGTGTATAAATGGATTACCACAATGAAAACGCCCCGCATATGTAATATCCGGTAGATTTAAAAGCAGAAGAGAAAAGCTTGTCACAAACATAGAACTCTGATGAACACAAGTGTTTGTAATTTTTATAAGTAGTCTTCATCTTGTGCAACAAACATATTCTTAAGACTCACTTTAACTTGTGTTCGGTGCAACTCACGATCTAAAAAAGCTACCGTACGAACATGTACCGGGCGTGTCCATTGTGTTAAAATAAAACATGAAATTTTGCATTGTTTTTTCTTTAATTACAAACTATATTTAACGTTTTTCTCACTGCCCATTATTTTGTCTGAATGTCTCGCCACCCACCTCACTAGAACTGAAGAGACGAGTTTAGTAGGATAGCCAGTCTCAGGATGGGCCGAGTGCAGATTACCGGGAGAAGATCCGGTATATACTGACATCAACATACAAAACATTAAAACCTGGAGCTGAAAAAGAGCAGTGACGTTCCTGATGTTGTATTGAGGTCACCGCTGTAGCACCCAGCATTCTGGCCCAGAATTAAAAAAAACGTTTTTACCTTTCATTTTTTTCTTGGACAGAGAAAGTTAAGAAATCGGACTCCATAGGCAGTGTGTAGACATTCTCTGCCATCTTCCTGGTAGCTCCTGCAGCTTAAAACTGCCAAGCTGTGTCACTCTGTTATCATCCGGAATGTAAGACCAAGAGGGTAGTTCTGGAGTCTGTGTAGTCAGTGGCTCTCACAAAACATGCCTGGGATTCATTGATCGACTCTGATCATCAAAGTTCCGCATTAGTGGCGGCAGCAGGTACAGAATGTCACTTTAAGCTGCCAGTCACAATCCCTTACTCAGGCGACCAAAATGTATGTGGCCGTTCTCTCCCTATCTAGCTAGATGTAGTTGGCATGGAATTTGATGACAGTGCAGCCCCATATAGGGGAAAAGTCTAGAAACCTTAACAAAGCCAACCTCTTCACTCCCTGCAAGATATTACAACTGGCTGGGCATCAAATAACGCGGTCTAGAGCAATTCGATAAAACCAAAAAATAGTGGAGATAATCGCGTAGCCAAACGATTGACATAATTTAAGGTATGGAATTAGCAGTTGGGGGAAATAAGCTTTAAGTTGAACGCCCGGAATATGCTTGCCTTTAGTTAGATTTAAACCTTCGACTAATAATAGCCTCATCACCAACCGCCTTGCCACTTAAAGAAACATCAACCATACCATGTCGTCACCAAGCTTCTTAGATAAGAAGCTTCATGACGAAAGAAAATCGCTTGACCAAGCGAGACCAAGCTGGTGGACAGAGAAAATCTGGCACAGGTAAGCTGGATGGAACCTCAATTGAGTCCTTTTCTGGACACTGAAGTCTGTAGAAAAGCTAAATTTCACATAATATACGCTTCCCAAACAGCCAGAGTTTTGCACACCCGCCAGATTAGAATGCGTCATCACAAGGTAAACAATAATCATAGAGGTGCGGACTAGTCACTTTATGTATACACCTTTTTGAATTTCAGACAAGCGTGATTCAGCTATATGAATAAGATGCTTGACTTTAACAAGAATATGGTCCGCACGTTCAACAAGATCTTCATGACAATCTCTCAAGGAAGCTGCCGCGGTAACCACAGTAGGATGGCAATTTTGACTCTTCTTTGGTTTCATTCACAGACGCAATTCATAATACTGCTAATGGGTGTTCTCAGATACCATTAAAACCGGTTTCATATATTTTCTTACATTATGAGAGCAGTGTGAATTTTCTTGACCTTTGCGTAAACATAACAGCTTATGCCAACTGCATGGATAACAGCGGTGGAAGGCATAATGAGATGTTGCAATGGCTAGAACCTGGTCGGTTAAAAAAGACCAGATTTAAACATATCAGGACTTTCTCAAGAAATCATGCGTGCCTGCAATGCCCCCCTCACTGGTTGGGAAGCTTATGCTTCAAACCACTTTGGTTGGAAGCAGTATCATTATAGTTTCTGAAGTCAAGATGTTTGAGAAACAACAACTGAAGCAGCTCGACGTCAAAAGCCAGGCAAGAAAAAAACAGAGCTGATGACGCGTTAGCATCTATACTCTATAAATAAATAATAATAATAGTCCATGCCCTTCTTCAAATAAGTTTTTCAATTTCCATTCAATGTATTATAATCTTTATTAATGTTTGTGCATCTTTATTCTTGTGTTTAAAGATTTTGCGGATATGAATAAGCCTATTGGTCTTCTGAACCTTATTTTATTATTTTTATTGAGTTGTTTGAATATTTTTTTATTTTATGCTAGAAAGTAATAAAGTAGAAATGCTTTTCTTCTTTTTCTAACGCAACTGTTGTACAATTTTCTGAGCAAAGAAAAACTTTACATTTTGTTTCTTTTCTTTCTGTTTTAAAATAATGGATTTTAAATCTGACTTGCTAGGAGGGTCGTGTTGGTTTTCTTCACCAGAAAAACAAAAACACACGAAAAGTTTCCTTGAACCGACGGAGTTTAATTTTTTTCTTAACTATAATTCTAAATATACATGTATTCTGAACGTACTTTTACTTCTAAAGAGTTTTGTCGAGTGGCATTGCAAACCCGCTGGTTGGGAGAAATGGCTTTCTTCCACGACTTCAGAATGTAATTGATAGTGTTCCGACCCTGGTCAATCATAAGGTCGATCATCTGACCTGCTTCCGCGGTAAAACTGTTCCCTCAGGTGTTGCTATCCGTCTTTATAAAATGCATTTCCGTTGCTGCTTCCGTTTCAATACAATTTACCCTCTCATGTTCATGCAAGCCGTGGATACAGCAACGTAGTAGTGTCCGCTAAGAACATCTATCCGGTCAACTCGCCCGCGGGTTGTAATCGTCATTGATGCAATATCAAATCCATATCCACGTATGGTAAGAAAAGTGCTACAAGTCTGTACATTTTATCCTGTCTTGTTTTTATTTAAGCTTTTTTTTTGTAAAAAGTTTTGTGCTAACTTGCATGTTTACGTGTACCAATGAAACGAAAACTGCTCCATAATTGCTAAAGTATGTCAAGAGTTTTATTAACAGTTAGGAAGAATGTTGTATTTCGACACACGGCCCACATAATGGTGTACCTTAGAACATGTATCAGACGGCTACGTCGTTGTACATTTACTACTTTTACAATACTTAGCGGTTGAATTTTAATTTAGCCAATTTTTACAACTTTCAGTAGAAATGATGAGATGATTAACGAAGTATTTAATGTGGGTTCAGTGTCATTTTTATCCGTCTCTGAGATAGACAATAATATACT
>BMAT01001966.1:1209796-1220846 GCA_019649035.1 Elysia marginata | reverse complement strand
GCATAATTACTTAGATAGATAGATAGATAGATAATGCATAATTACTTAAATAGATAGATAGATGAATAAACAGATAGATAGAAAGATAGATAGATAGATAGATAGATAGATAGATAGATAGATAGATAGATAGATAGATAGATAGATAGATAGATGATATACAGACAGAACACCTTCAGATTGATTTTCTAATTGACGAAGATGATGGTCTAGCCAGGAACAAACAAAAACTCGAGAAGAGTAACCTAAAAAAAAATGCTAATATTCATTGAACATTGCTTGAACATTATATTGGAGGCAATAAAAGAGTGGTGGATTTGCCGGATCATTAATTTGACGTACGCGCTGGACTTGCAGGTTACATAGAACACCCAATGACAGGATAGACTATTTTATCACAAACGAAACAGTTACGTTCCTTCTATCATTTTAAATATAGCAAAAGGGGTGGAAATAGGACTTCATAACAACTCATCAGGTTATACATTTTCAAAGGATCAGCAAAACATAACGAACCAGCCTAAGAAGAAAGCTGCCAGAACAAGGAGTCGAAAGAGCAAGATTGGCAGAGAGAGAGAGAGAGAGAGAGAGAGAGAGAGAGAGAGAGTGTGTGTGTGTGTGTATGTCAGTTATGTGCTAATAAAAAATTCAAGTGCCCGAAGGCGCAATTTAAGGAAATACCGTGGCGAATGCAAAATAGGAAAAGACGGTATTAAACTGTTTTAGAAACTGTCTTCTTTTTTATACGACATAATTATTACGTCACGTTACAAATGCTTGTCCAATAAAATAAATGCATTTCTTTTTGGTATCTTGTATGAAGAGATTAAAAGATAAAAATGTACCTTGAAAGAAAGCATGGTCACTTCATAGTCATTTAGGTATGTTGATATGTATAACGAGTAAATGGTTTCCAACTTTGTACGCGAGGCTAGCTGCTTTTTAAAAAAAAAAATAGAGAATGTTGGAGACACAGCTATGTTTCAAATTTTGTTTACATACAATTCTTGATAAAACTGAAGAAATAAAGAGATATGAGATTATGAGAATTATTTTACGGCTACCTAATAAGTATTAATGTTACAGTCATATTTCTTACTGAATTGTATTGTGTGTTATTGTTTTCTTGTCTTAAAAACATAGAGGTAACGAAGTTTACAAAATGTGCTGCAGTGTAAACAGTGTAAACCCTATAAGTGACATGGTATGCACAAACCCACTTATTTGAAAAGAATATCATTGTTATTGCTTCATATGATAATGAATGGGCATTATATTTATGCTGTCAAAGTAACTTGCCGCCTGTAAGGCATTGAATGTTGACCTTCAACATTGGTTAAAGTATGGACACCTTTAAAAAAGACCAACTTCAATGCAAAAATAACCCAATTCCTCTTAAGCGATGGAATCTAAAAACAAAAGTAGTTTCTTATGTCGTTATGTATATGTTATTTTGAGTGGTAAGTCAACCAAATGAGTTTTAGTTATTAATCGAGATGCACTGACATGATAGCAACACCACAGTTTACACAGCTTCATTCCATTACATAGCTAGATATTCAGATTCTCTCTTAGCCCACTCCATTCATCTCTCTCCCTCTCCCCATCTCTATTACTCTCTATACCTGCCTCTGTCTTCTAATATTATCTTTTGGTCCATTTCTTTTAATTATTGTACGCGTGAAAAGCTATCAGGTGTTAACTGACGACTGAAGACCCTTAGAATCAAATGAAAAGCAGTGAATTTTAATGACATTATGTATCGAATGTCTAAACATTGTATACATTTTCCCGTGAAAACATGTTTAAAAAAACGCTTTGAATATCTCCGTTCAACTAATTGGTAAACTTATTCACTGTCGTTCGAGCTAAATTATTATGTGCAACTTTTTTATAACATGACCAATTAATGCAACTGAGCTATTGAAAAAAAGGTTAAAAAAAACTGAGACAAATTACAAAGATACGTAATCACTTTTATTGACAAAGTGTAATACCCACGACATCCTTTCCTAGGTCTTTATAGTCAGTTAAAGCAAATTTGAAAAAAAAAATCTTTAATAAACCGAGAACTTAGTGTAAAAAGTTCATGAGAGTTGAACAAAACTCGATTCACAATTCCGTGATCACTGTGCAAGATGTAAACTTGCTAAAAAAATAGCTACGTTTTAAGAGGTAATGATTTTTAAAGCTCTATATGAATATATTTACGATATGTCTTTTTTGTTTATGACTAAAGTGACGAAATAAAATGAATAAGAATATAACGTTTAGGAATTTGTTTAAGTGAAATCAGGGAAGGTGGGATCAGGGTGAATATAAATTTAAACAAGTTTAATGATGTTACTGATCATAAAGAATAGGAACATTTTTTGTGCTTTTAAAGAATTTAAATTATTTCTAAAAATGTCATTCTTCTTTCCTAATTCGTCAATTTTGTAAAAAAAGGAATCTAAATATAAGAAACGTTACCAGTCGGTTAATTGAAAACCTTTTGTTTTAATGCCAAAGCTAAAAGAAGCGTTTCATTGTATGTAATTAAAAAAAACAGCCATGCAAAAAAATTCATATATAATCTACAAGAGCAGATCTGCATTATATATATTACATCGAAATTGTATGCATCATATTGAAACTCGTTCGTATAAAAATAAACAACAGTTTTACAACTGTGATCAAATGTTTTTTGAACGCAGACAAATTAAAAAGTTCAGACAGGTTCATTTTACTTAAATTTTTGTGAAAAGGTTTAATCGCAACAAATAAATTATTGTTGCATTAAGCTGGAAGAACTAGCTTTATATTCGAGGAGCCCGACAGTCTGAAAAGAACTACAATTGAAATCTTTGATGCAATGACACGCACACAAACACAGAGAGAGAAAGACAGACAGAGAGAGATAGAGAGGAGAAAGACAAGACAGAGAGACATACGGACAGAATGATGGATACACAAAGAAAGTTGAAGAAAGAAAAAAAGATAAGATAGACGACGAGATAGACAGACATACAGTTAAATGGATATAGCTGAAAGATGTATCCGACCCTGGTCTGGTAACGAATTTTGCTGTACTAAAAATTGCCTTTGTATTTTCGTATTTTGTATTTTTTTAGATGAGAGAGGTATAGATCATCAGAGGAGAATAAAAAAGGAAATAATGAGAACAAATGAGGAGAAGGCGATGGGGGTAAACTCAATGACAGTTTAAGACGGGAAGAAGATGAGCCTACTCTAAGTGAAAGAAGAAGGCAAACTGATTATCATGCTAGATAAATTGATTGCATGTATGAAGAAAAAAACAAAGAGCGGCAATTTATTTGATCGTGAATGCATTATTACATGTTTCGCTAAAAGCATCCAATCAGCAAGGTTTAGATCTAGATTTCACGGGCCAGACTAACGTAACATATCTACCATCGCATGAGCTCACCAGTGCTCAAAGGGGAAAACTCTCAACGAATTTTTAAAATCCATGGAATAGTCCCATAGTTCCCTAAATAACGAGTATATTTTTTTTCAACAGTAGCAATCTGTTTCATGACACCCCATCAGTTGTCTGAAGAGCTGCAGATCGATAAGGCGCATAAAACACAGTGTCATGACTGAAAATAGATAGGATTTAGGTTTATCTCTATATCTATCTATCATCTACATTTCTATCTATACGTTATAGTCTAGTCCTACTCGTGTTTTGTCGCGACACTCTGTGTTTCATGCTGTGGATTGATTCGTATTTTTTGCATTAGTAAGAAAATACTTTTTCCTATCCATGCACCTCGACAGTATTTCCCTTCTCTTGTTTAAAGTAGGACTCTTTTATAGAAAACAACATTTCTCTGACAGAAACACCTTGCATATATCTATCTATCTTTCTACCTATCTACCTACCCATCTATCTATTTATCTATACACCATCTAAAGCTAAAAACCGGAAGAGAGCAACAAGCTCGAAACAGAACTGTCGTTTGCTAGGCCTAATGAGTCCTTATTGATGTACCATCTATCTGAACTTCAATCTATCTCTATCTATGTTTCTATCTATCTATATTTCTGTCTATCTATATTTCTATCTAGAATCTATTTAAAACAAAATATTGACACCTCGACACCGAGAGGAAGCAGACAGCAAACATAACAAACCTTACCTGAAGAGAGTAACAAGCTTGAAACAGACAAGTCGTTAGGTAGGCCTTTCTAGTCGTCTATAATATTTTCATATGTCTACCTATCTATTTACTTATTCATCTATGTATCTACGAGATCTATGTAATTGTGTATGTATCTATCTATGTATCTACGTGTGTATCTATCTAATAGTTATACCTTACTAAACTTTGAGCTTTGCCATGATTTATAAAGTTCGCGCAGCTCTGACTTCATCAGATGGCTGACTGATCTTTCTTGGCTGCCTGGTCTAAGTTTACCAGCATGGCCGACTGGGGTAAACATAACAATTACGCTCCTGAAGTAGAGCACTCTACGAATTATGGTTTTTTACCTCAAAACCTATAATATCTATCTATCTATCTATGTTTCCTGAGAGAGTGCATGGTCTAAAAAGTGCTCAAGTTGTTAAAAAGGAGCCTACAGGAATATTAATGACGACGAGGAAGGCATATCCATCTATTCATTTCGATCTATCTATATAATTATCTAGTTTGCAGGTAAATATTTGCAGTACAAAGTTAAACAGTGCCAACGGATGGAGCGAATTATACAAACTAGATTTTTACCTGACAATTCTCACACTCGTTGCCATTACAATATTGCTGATGTTTTAACGGCAACGAGTGTGAGAATTTTCAGGTAAAAATCTAGTTTGTATATAATTATCTATCTATCTATCTATCTATTTATTTACCTTATTATCCATCCACCGATCCATTCATCGATCGATCTTCATATTTATGTATCTATCTATGTATCTATCTATCGATATATCTTTCTATCGAAATGATTATGAAAACATTAAGTGTCCATACATAATTATGTGCATTTATCTTTCTTACTATTAAAGGAGTTCACTTTTCGCCATACCATTCCTACTTATTCATCCATCAATGAAGTCATCGGTGAATGTGTTAATTGTCCATCAAACTAATTTGCTCTTTTTCAACATAAACCCCCCTAGTGGCAATCAGAAAGGTGCTTTAAAAAGCGCATTATTACCACAAACTACAAAAATGCTTTAACTTAGCCAAAAAATATCAATCCACACTAGTGAAGTGCAGCTACTTATAGAATTTAAGTTGTCAAAATGTTAGTAATCAAAACCAAGAATTTTTCTGTGGAAAAAAAAATGAAGGACCTAGCGGGTAAGGTGCGATTTAATCCTTTCTTGCATTTGCCATATATATGTATTCCAAATCTTGGACATGAGATGGCAATTGTACGCTTTTACCCGAAACTGGCGCCTTGAGAGGAGAGAAGTTTTTGCAAGAGCACTATCATGTACCCTAAAAAACTAGCGTCATTATGAGGAAAAAGCATTTCACGATTTTTGCCCTACTCGATTTTTATAATTATGCTCTGCTGTTTATAACCACCGCATTAATTGTGAAAGAAGTTTTGGATTTCACAAAAGGTGAAAAGAGACAGTTTTTAATCAAAGGGTGGTTGGTGTACCTATTGCAAGTTCATTCAGACCTATGCCTGTTTTACCTAGACCCTGGCTATTACAGTTTACAGAGTATATTTCATATAACGTTTTACTGCCAAAATTGTGAGCAAAAGGACCTAGCTATATTTGATGTCAAACTTATTATCTCAAGGGACGAATATTAACCCTTTTTCTGCAATATTTAATGTACTGGGGGAAGCCGCTTTGTTTGTCTCAATCCAAATCTTTTGTCGGACTGTTGGGCTAATTTGTCATTAGTCCTCGACGCGGTGTTAGGCAAACAATAACAGACTGCCGGGTCCGGCCACCTCTAACAATAATTGTGACCCGCAGTATTCATAACGGAATCGACCACAGCCGAGAAAGGTCAATTGAAATAACAGTTGCCAAGGTGGGATCTCGAGTATATTTGGAACTTCCAATGCATATTTAATAGACATCAAAATGAGATGTGGATGTCGCTTTAAAATACATTACTTGTTACTGATTCTGGATATCAATTTAGGTCAAGAAAGAAGTAATCGAATACTAACGTGGACTGCAAAAGAAGTCAATGTAATACGAATTTGAGAGCGCCTCTAATTTAATGCCTTTCGTCAGCCCAAATTAAAATAGGTGCAGAAGAAATTCACGGAAGGCGACGTTTAATACATCTAAGACTTTTACTCATTAAGTGAGTGCCCAGAATAAAGGAAAGGGACGCCCATTCAATTTTCCATTGTATATTGAAAATGGTCTTGGGGTGGACAAGAGACTTTTGTATCGTTATATTACTAAATTGAAACAATAACTTAACAAAAAATATAAAGAAGATTAGATTTCAGAAAAATCTTTGGAAGAAGAATATTTTATAGGACCTTTACTCCCTGCATGCAGTTTTCTTTCTTACCGCCATGCTACATTGCATCAAAGCAGTAATTTAATCTCAGTGGTGTAATTAAAGAGATTGACACGATTCTAAAATGAATTGTGTAGTCAAGCTGCATCTGGGTATTTGAACCTTCTGAAAGTAGGGTCGCGAAATCTGATCCGGTGACTTAGTATGGTGTAAAAAAAAAAGCAAGCCAACAAGCATACTAAATATTGCTGATCAAGTTTTGTGATAAATATGGCCATGCAGACAATCCTTTATCGCGTCTCAAGAGGATGGTCCATATTCACAATATATCCCGTTAAACAATTCCATCCTAAATTCTATCCTTACTTATCATAAATCATTGGTATTTGTTATGCTAACTGAGTAAGACATCCATGGTTAATAAGGATCCTGAGGGAGCTAAAATTAGTGCCATTACACGGTTGGTTTGAAAAACGGTTCAGCCTCATCGCATCCGTGTTAAATCAATAAAGCTATGTCTTGTCGAAGAAATTCATAAAGACATCTGAGAGAATACCCACAGGGACTAGTGAGCATTTGGGTCGACATTTATCTCTATTAGTCTGAACCAAATACTGCTGATAAATTTGTTGTGTGCATTCAAAGTTCACTATCTTCCATGTGGTTTTCACTGCAGATACTGCACTCTAACTGTCATAAGCATAATTATGCAAAGAGAATTCTTTTTCTAGAACTTTTTCACGTTTTTTTCAACTGTGAATTGTTAAGTAGGAAAGTAATTTCGGAAGAAGATTAGAACCCCTCCTCATCCACACACACACACCCTTTCATTCATCACTTGAACCACTGACAAAATTATGTTGCGTATTTTTCTTTCTTTAATGACAATGTCATATGGCGTCAATCTCAATTATCAGCATCTCGTTCTTGTCCTTGATAAATGAGTGTCTGAGGGAAACCAGTTCAGCGATAAATGCTGTTAGCTGAATGACAACTTAACTCGATTAGGGATCGTTAACGCCAGATCCATATCGCAAAACTAAATTAGCCAGCAAACTAAAGATTTGATACGCGGATATATAATATGATGGCAAGCTTGGTTATTTTTTCATCCCTGCCTTATTTGCTCTAAAAAAGGAAAGCTACCCTTTCATCTAAACGTTTAAAGGAAAATACAAAAGATATGAACGATAATGCAGAGAGCTGCTTTGGTAAATCAAATTACGCTTTAAAATGTTATTGTATTAAAATGTTATTTGTAGTAATAGCAGGACCAAAATACTTTACACTGCTGTAAAACAGGTGGAATCACTGTTTCAGCCTTTTAGTTTTCTGCTCAAATTGTAATTTTCTGTAACGTTGGTAAATTCAAGTTATATTCTATGTATGTATAATTGCTGCGACTTTCAAAGATCCGTTTCCTATAACACAAGTTTTGCAAAATAATACCGGCATGCAACATTTGACATGAAGCTAATTTTTTGAATACTGATTTTTCAAACATAAAAAAACCTAGGATTTAATTTAACGTGCTTGAATACACAGTTTTTAACTAATTTGTGCTTAAATATAACTTTTGGCGCTGGAGTTTTTATTCTTTATGACAATCTGAGTAAGATGTTTAAACATCATGCTTTTTAATTAGGTCAGATGATCGGACGTGATTGAAAAACAAACAAAAATACTGACTTTGATTATGATGATGACGACAAAGACGATGATGATACAAGTCTTGACTAAAATGACATGTTGGTGACTCTTATATTGGCGTGTTGATAGCGGTGAATGATGCTGAGGATACTAAATATTGCTCTGAGAAGTTTCCCAGCCACGAAGTTTACATGCAGTTTCTTAAAAAACTTTAGGCACAGCATAAAGATGATAACAAATCAAATATTTCCTGGCTAAATCAAGTTTTCCGGTGTGTAAAGTGTAGTTGATTTGGACAATAGTAGATAAAAAAAACAGCCCATTTAAACAAAACTTTAAGGTTTTGCTTAATCTTGACAACAATCTTGGTGTTATCTAAACAGATGTGAAAGACGCATATCTCGGTTGCAAATCGGAACTACACAGCTACAGTTTTTAAGGTTAAAATTGTGTTTGATTTCATGAACAAGTCTTATAAACAACAGAAAACTGACGATATTTTTTCACGTTCAGTATAACGAGTTTAACATTTTCTAACAGGAATTATTGCAATAAATACATTTGAAGGCAAAAATAGAATCTTATGTTTTTACCTTACTTTAAAGAGACAATTTAGATATTTGTTATCTTCGCCTTCTTTTGTACTGCTTCAGTGAAAATCTTTCCTGTGCAGTTGCCTCGTAGATTCTTTGCCCATTCTCATTTGACAAGCCCTTAGTGATTAAAGCAGGCCAGGTCAAGGGAGGGCAGTTATGGCCTTGGTGAATCAATTAGAGCCAGGTATTGTCCCACGGCGTATCTGATACTATTATAGCATGATCTATCAGTCTACCACGGCCGAGATAATTATAGCGTAAAAAATTCATGGTCCTTTCAGCCTTTGCAAATAAAAAAAGATTTTCGTATTGTTGAAAGAAAATGATCAACAAAATTCTCTGAACAGTATTTATAAATAATATTTTGTTGCAGAGCGGCCTACAAAACCAACAGCTAGAATTAAATGTACTCAACTTTCATGTACTAAACCTGTTTTTTTTATAATTACAAATGCAAACTTTGTTATTCAATCCTTTTAAGGGCACTCTATGAGATGAGCCTACATACACATATAAGATGTATTTGATTTAAATTTAACTTTTGTTTCCTCATGAACAGGAAATAAATTTCTAAGAAAATGTCTGTGTATTTCTGCCCACACTGCCCACTCTTTNATTTTTGTTACCGATTCCTCGTGCACAAAAGCGTGAACATTAAGTGTAACAAGTTTACGTGGGAGGCTAAGGTAACATTTCATTGACTAAAGTTAACAAACAAGAAGGTTAAAAACAACGTGTTAATGCACATTCCATGTTAGGAATAAACATGCTCACCCTCGTCTGTTCTGCATCTTCTTCAACTGAGCTTGACACGATGTAGTTTAAGAAAGATACGCCGCTCAACTAGGGCTTGGGCTGGAGTCAAGAAGCTGTTGAGATTTACAAACACTCGTATAAGGCCGCTTGCGTGATGTGTTTCTCCTTAGCACAAATATTTTTTTTCTTTTCTATCTTGAAATAAAAAAACACCCTCGACATTTCATTAGGATCTTTTTGGTAACAAACATTTTCAGTACCTAAGTCGCGATCTTTAAATAGAGCCAGAATCACTGTAAAAGGGAAAATATGAAGTTTAAAGCGAATGTGAACACTTCAGCGAAACCGTCGAAAGAATTTTCGGAATACTCCATTTTTGCACAAATAAAATTTCTTATCCTAATGCATGGTGTGAAGCAACCTTTACTTCAGCGTGCTTAGCGTCTCCTAAGCTATCACGAATTGCATAGATATGCGGTAACAAAATTAAAAAAAAAAAGAAAATCTTCATTATAACAAACTATGGCACGGAATCGATTTAAATTGAAAGCGAAAATGGTCGTTTACGTCATGAAGAAATCAAAATGCCGTATTCATAGTTTCTTTTATTTAACAAATTAATCGTTCCCACGGGCGCAACAGACCACGCAGTTAGTAGGAAGGTGCTTTATGTCAGGCAAAATTGTCTCAGAGATTAGGCCGATCGCTGCGCCAGCACAGAGCAAAGGGTTACCTTCCCTTGCCTAGAACAATAACGGAGCACTTGAGAGAAGCCTTGGCGGTACTGGGCTATTGACAGCCATTCTCTGCTGCTCCCATTGTGGCCAGAAACTGTCTGCTAAATATGTTTCGGGGGTCAGCTTTGTATGATGGTGTGTGTGTGTGTGTGAAGGGTGTATGTATATCTTGGAAAATGGGGGAGGGGGTATGAGAAACAGCAGGACGCCAATACGCCTGTTGATTGGAGATCAAGATTCCTGAGAGCAAGTTCTAATGATGTGTGACCTTGGTCTTGATCGGGCACTGAGATAGATCAAGATGTTGAGCGGCGAGCCGAAAAGGACATAATGAGAAACCGTGATACGACACCTCCATGATCCCCCGCCCCTCACCCCTCGCGGGCCCAACTTAAACTTACCTTATTTGTTTCTCTTTCCCGAGATTTTTTTTCTACGAGCACGGCTCTAAAGATATATAATGTCACCCGTGCTATTCAATTCACGTACCTTGTTAATGTCTTGAGGTCTTCTCAAGATAATGCCGTTGTGTGCATTAGTGGTGAAAACCAGTAAATGAAGCAGTTAGTATGATTGTCATTGGTATGGCAATAATCCAAAGACATGGTTTCTGCTCGGAAAATCACAATGCGGTACAGAGTGGAGACGGGGGAACAGTAATGTAGGGAAGACATGATTGATAAGCTTCTGAAAAGACAAAGAAGTGGCCAAAAGTTGATTGTACACACTATATAAACCATGAGTAGTAGTAGTTGTAATAGTAGTAGTAGTTGTAATAGTAGTAGTAGTAGTAGAAGTAGTAATACTAGTGGTAGTAGTGGTAATAGTTGTAGAAATAGTAGTAGTAGTAGTA
>BMAT01001966.1:1179458-1190977 GCA_019649035.1 Elysia marginata | reverse complement strand
TATGGTAACACGAACGCGAAACGAGCAAAAAAGCTGTAACTTCTGATACCAAACATTATTATAGCGTGTTATTCTTTTGCCGCTTTCTGTCTCTAATTGTCATGAAAACAATTTGAATGTGCTTGGTTTTGGGGACAAAAAGGTCAGACCATAAGTTTGTTGTAATTATAAATATAACTTCAGGGTGAATGAGTCGAGTTCGTTTTTTCTACATTTTAAAGTAACAAAAGTTTTAACATCTTTCAACAGAAAATTGCATTGCCTTTTTTACGATTAGGAGTTGAGAAAAATGTCTTGTTCAAAACGTTAATACCTTAAAAGGTGAATATTGTAACATCCGACCCATTCACCCTAGACGCGAGACAAATTGAACAATAACAGAAAATCCTTTAATTTCTTTTACTGCTCGATTTTAACTCGAAATCCTTATCATTCTCACAGTTCTTACATTAGGATGAAATTGCGTTTGACCTGATATTTAAAGTACTTTTACGCCATAAATAGATACAAACCCTTCAGGTGTCCTTTGCATATTTGTCGACATTTAGCAAGTACATGTTCTTGTATGCTCCGTATTTCTTTCCAAAGCTCTCCGGGTTTTTTTGTAGAACCAAGTTTCTGCAAGTATCTGCAGAGTCATCATCAACTTCCTGAAACTGGAGGTTTCGCTATCTTAGATCATAACGCTCTCACAGTAACAAGGTGTTTGTGAGAACATCATAATACATTTTGATTAGTATGCCTTTGCTTCATATCTGTTTTGCACTGAGATCATCATTCCTCATGGTTTCGATCATGATCCATTTACAATTTTTATTGATTGAATGTTATTAAACTATGTAATTTGTATCAATGTCTGGGCTCAAGATGAACATTGTATTTGTTTTACCAGCGATTCATATTAAATCTGCTGCTATCATTCTTGCCACATCTGTGAAATGGTTAATCTTTCCATTTTGGTTATCTTAGCTGCTCTACTGAACGTGTCATTCTTCTTTATGAAATTTTTATAAGATATTTACCACGCAATTAAAATCTCACATAATTATGCAGAGTCTATCATGTTTCGCTCCGCTCAAATTATGTTTCGTGTAGGCGGTAGAGAGGTAAGTTTGAAGGATTATGCAGTTTTTTAGTTCTGATTTTAAACAAAAGACTCTAGTGAAATTTGTCCTACGCTCAACTTCTGCGACACCTCCGAACTGCCATCAATGACTCTACTATGTTATAGACCGGGTGCTCTTTCGTGGTCTGGTCTCCAAAGTCAGGCTTCGACGCCAAAAAAGTCGGAAGTTCAAAATTTAAAGTTTGTCAAGAAAGTGGTTGCTTCTTATCTGGATTCTTAAAAAGCCTCCAAAACAATAATAGGCGTTCAATGATTATGCTCAATTCTTAGCTGTACTAAAGATAT
The DNA here is from genome assembly GCA_019649035.1 of Elysia marginata. Lineage (NCBI taxonomy): Eukaryota > Metazoa > Mollusca > Gastropoda > Plakobranchidae > Elysia > Elysia marginata. The sequence goes on along the minus strand of BMAT01001966.1, from coordinate 1,189,566 downwards.
GAAAGGCGATAACACTGTCAACAGGTTGCGCTTAACTTTAAAGCACTTATTCAACAAGGATATACAGTATTTTGTTATGTTATTAAATGGTCTAATGCAAACGAAAGAAATAAATAACAGAGGTGTCTCGAAAATGGTACAGTCCCTGTTTTGATGAGTTTGAAAGAAGAAAGCATTTGAAAAAGAATTAAAAACAGATAAAACTTCATCAATTTAAAATGTATATCAAAAAGGCTGCGGCATGAAAAATCAACGAGGAGAGTGAAAAGGATGGGGAAAACCTACAGCACAAGCTTCAAGACACGGTTAAGCCTGTTGAAGTAGAAACGTTTTATTTGAATTATATATTAACGCTATTTTGTCCTACCGCGACAAAACAGCTTTTCACCTCTGTAGAAAAAAATACTTTTTAAAAAACTACTATCAATTGGGTTATCGTGTGCCCCTCAAAGTATATAAAATGATTGTCTCATTTGATCAAGGGGCCCTGCCGGCAAGTACTATGAACAAAATGTGAGATCGCCACAAAAGCCACTAGAAAGTAGGGAGTTCAATACGAACCGGTAATGGCTTGAGTAGGCACATACTTCAGGCCAGTAAGCTGGTTACTTGACCAGATCAATAGCCACTTGTATTTCCATTAACATCTTCATTGATCTGAAACTATACTGGCCATACTCATGCCTTTCATGTGACCAACCAGAAAGTATCCTTCTTTCCATATTTTGGTCCATTGCGTGATGGGCTGCGAGGGTCAGTGTATTTTGTAATCCTTTTGGGTTTTTATGGTCCTCAAACTGGCTCTTTCAAACATCAATAGCCTCTCACCACCATACTGACGCACAAGTAGATTTGGCCCCTTGATAATCGATGATTTGATTGGCAGTTGGCCAGGAGGTCCTCTTTATAATCTGGCGACCGAAGACTTAGACTCTCTTCTCGGCTCTTTACAAAAATGTAAATATTTTAGCCAAAATGTTCCTTTTTACCAGCAGCAAGAAGGCTCTTTAATAAAATTGTAAATATTTCAGAGAAAAAGCAACACTTTTTACCAACAGGAAGAGGCTTTAAAAGGGTTACTTTTATTCCTCTATTTGATTGTCTCACTGCTAAGAGGATTAGATATTTACCAAAGAAACAAAACTCCAACTTGTGACTTATCTATGACAAATAGATAGATAGATACATACATACATACACCCATACATAGAAAGATAGATAGATTGATAGATAGGTAAACAGATATTCTTATGCAGGGGTTGTTTTTATCAATCCAAGTAATATTTTAAAGTCATCTGCATAAGGCAACAATAAGCATAGTCTACAGAGCAATATGCTATCTGTGTAAAATTTTCTAAACCAGGTAACACAAGGGCAAAGATGTTTGTTTTGTTGATTGCCAGACCAGTCATGTCTTGACCTAAAGTCTGATAAGGGCAGGTTGACCCTAAGAGCAAACGATCTTAATTGAGTCTTCATGAGACGAGGGTCTTTGTCTGAATTTTTTGCTCAATGCAGACAAGAAAGGGATAGATGTATGCGCCTGCTTGGTAAGCTTATTAAATTCTAAGGTAAGCTTTTGGGAAACACAAACAAATGGAGTTGTGTACCTTGAGTCTGGCAGGTGTTCATGGGTTTCTGAGTGCAGCGGCTTAAAAAAGTTTTAAATCTTTGGAGGCTTTGAGAAAGTTTGCAACGGCCTAGAACCAAGATCACACAAAAAACGCTGGGTACAGATTATGTACATGTACCTTGAATTTAAAACAGTTCTTTCAGCATTAATATAGTGATATTCAAAGCGTGTTTTCCATTGTCTGGTTGAGCTTTTTGTGAATTACCCGAGTGCTGCAGCGGAAAGGGTTTGTTGCGTGAACATATGGGATTAGAGCTACTATTAACAGCCTCTGTTTCACTATATAGATAAATTGCTGTTTCTGAAAAAAGTGTGTAGTTCATTTTGACATAAGACTTTTTAAATGTTTCTCGCTTGAAAAGGAAGTTGCTTTTTAAGACTTAAAGCAAGATCCTTGTAAGGAAAAAAGAAAAGCTATTGAAGATTTTGAATATCGTATTCGACAAGCGCAATGATAAATGGAAGAAACATCTATGCTTGTTAAGCTTTCGATATTGAATTCTACTCAACCATGAGACTGCTTTGTTAAAAAAGGTCCAAATACAAATATATCTAATCTTTAAAAAAAATATTGATATGTCCTGATTTGATTATTTTTTCTTTGAGACCTATTCTTTTTGTTTCTAAAGACTCTCTGGTCATATTTTCTTTTGAATAATGTCTCTTGGTTCTCCTTCACAAAATAATTGAATCATATTGAATTAAACATACTGCAAGATTTGAACAGCTATTATACAATTCCAAAATTGCCATATGATTTACTCGATATATGTGTGTAGCAGAGCATTCATTGGATATCGACAAATTTAGGTAAAAGAAAATGTAACTGGTTCATGATAGGCAAAAATGTTTTTAAAGTTTATTACTGATATGACAAGGTGTTCCTTTTCGAAAGTATTTCAGTCAATCGATTTAAACTTAATTACGGATCATAATGGTTATCATTGCCCTTTTTTAAAGACGCGGCGGTAATGAACGGAAAGAATGATTATCACCAACATATGAAACGCATTGATTAGGTACAAATATTACTATAAAAGGTTTATTCGCATCGTTAGTTTTTGTAAAATATTTTAGTTAAACAAATCACCGCTGCGAAGAACTGGGTGACTCTAAGGTGGAGAGAGATAGAGCGAGGGTGAGAGAAAGGGATAGCTTAGAAAAGAGAGGGGACAAGAAGGGAAAGATGCGGATTGAAAAAGAAAAAAAATATCGAAGACTTGAAACTGGGAAGAGCTTGACTTGTCAGATCAAGAAGACCAAACGGCATAGAATCATAAGAATGAATATTTTTCTCAAAGCTAAATCAGGGTTTGTTGCTGTTCTAGGTGATTTTTTTTGTGACAGGAATCACCGCGAGTTGACTTTAGACTTTGGTGGTGTAATGTCCCGTGTGTTACATGCCTCAGAAATCTAACCAATGAAGCATGCATCAACGAGACAACGGATCGATGGAAAAGTCTTGCACTCGCCTGGTCACAGCAACAGCCTACGGTCCGACACCCCCAAAATCCTTCCCTGGCCATTAGCGAAGGAAAATTGGATTATAAAACTCCGCACACCGCCGTTGTCAGAAGCTTAACGCTAGTCTTCTTTGCCGGTGTTCTGGTATTTATTATCATTCTTTCCACCTCCATAAGTATTGTCGGAGACTTTTAAACGCTCTTCACGACTGCAGCACGAATAGTTTTATGACGGTTCATGCATCTATTTTTGGACTTTTAATCGTTGTTTTGACTGATCATGAGCTTGGTTCTTATCTCCCAATCTCATTTATTTTGAATGTCACTAGCGTTCATGTGTGTTATGTTCTGAATGCCTCGTAGGTTATACCACGAGACAACAGCCAAACATTCAAATACCCATCAACTACTTTATTCCTGATCAAAGAAGCCTCTTTCTATAAATAGTTTTTTAAATATTTTTATTGTCATAATTATCATTATCTTGATTACAAAGGACGGTGAAATACCAAGTTTGACGAGTTACTGTTCCTGTTTTAGGAAACATAAAAGGAAACTATTAGAAAGAATTCTCTTTCATTAATATCTTCACACTTGGATGTCTCAGAACTAATTTACCGTTGCTTCCATTTAAGGTCTTGGTAGCTTTTCGTTATTGAGTTGCATCGGATGAGCTTATACCTGGAAGTGTTTGACTTTGAGCTTAAGACTGTGTGGCTTGTAGCCTCTTAGATATTGTAAAATATAACCTAGTTTTAATTCATGGTATTGTATGGTTATCACTTGAACAATTAGCTTCAGAAATTTACGCCTTATAAGAATCTGCCTTACCCTGTTCAAGCAAAATACTTAAATGGCTTTGTTATGTGTTCCGGCAGAGAGTAGTCAAAATAATAAAAAATATAGTTAAGACATAAGGATAATAATATTATAGATCTATCCTATTTTACCAAAACACATGCCTAAAACGTATGTTTGTTCTTACAACGTAATTCAAAAGCCTAAAACAAAGTGCTTCGTAAATCAGTTATGTACTATTTTCTCTAAAACTTTCTAGTGGTGACACTTAAGAAGTTGAGTTAAAAAAACACTAACAGACATTCTATATATTAGATCAAGCCAATCACGACAAAAGGATACTACGACATTTCTAAAATCACACCAATGTTAGTTTTAAATGTCATTTTATTTGCTTTTGCAAACATTCAAAGATATCCAAAAACACTATGGCTATCTTAAGCTTTAATGTAACAATATCATTTTCTACTTTTTGTTCTGGCTGTCCAACTACCTTTGTCAGACTGTCTGTCTCTGTGCCTGCCTGTTATTATGATTCTTTTAAGTTGTAGAGTGTGTCAGATTGTTCTCGTTTTCCTTTCCAAGATCGCTCCCATTACGTCTCTCTCCCTCTCTCTCTCCCCCTCCCCCTCTCTGTCTCTGTCTCTTTCACACCCTCCCAACTCTTTGCCTCCAATTTCTCAACCGTTTGTCCCTATGAAATTGTACCCTGATGTAAAACAAGAATGGTTATCAAACCACACATTTTCAATTATGTAATAAAAGTCAGCTTTTCCCCAAGGTAATAGCGTGGGCTGGCTAGAAAGTAAAACTAGAGCGTCACATATTTTATAGTATTTCAACCCACGTACATCTGGGAATTAGAGTTTTTGAGTTATTTTTTAAGCTTCTAAAACAATCTGCAGTGATTCGCCACCCTTGCACTTTCGTACTATCATATTTTGGCCTGTTTTGGTCGGTGTATTGTGTAACTCTTTCCTTCGAAAAAATCTGCTGTCAATTTTTTCTGGATTGTAATTAAATTATAAAGAGACCTGCAGTTATTCGTTCATCTTTTCTCATATGCAGTACTTTTGTTGTCTAACAAACATTCGAAGACTCTGCGAAGTCACAATGAATCAAGTTGATACATTATATCTATAGATTATTTTTTTGCATCATTATTTTTTCTTTTAAAAAATGCAAAAAGTGAAACTGTTAGGCGTATATGTAAGTTGCAATAGTTGTGTGCTGAGTTGTTCTAAGTTTGTATACAAAGAGGCAAAAAAGAAAATTACTGGAACAATAATCAATAACTGCTTTGAGATTGGTAAAATGCGCAAAAAGGGCAGAGCTTTGAATATATAATAGTATAATGTTTTGAAAATACATTAAGAAAAAAGGAGAAACATTTCAAATAAATTATTGATATTCGTCGACAAAAAAAAACATTTCAAGACCTAATTCTCATTAATGAAGACAAATAGGATATAAAGAAAAATTATCCTTTTGGCTGATCATTTATTGTTTTACGCATAAACTATGCCTTTTTTCAAAACTATCGTCAAGATCGCTTCATCCCAAAGTAAACTCTTCTTCATTCTCTAAACAGAATCAAGATAAAATAAGGTCCTATCTTAATAGGATACAAAAAGATACATAGGAAAAATCGAATCTCTGATAAGATGAACAAGCCAGGCTTATGGCCTGCTGGGTAAGTTCTCCCCCATTTGATTTTTAGAGAACTTACAACATTGCGGATTCTGAATTTTTTAGGTAGCTACTGTTCACCGGATCATGAACATTATCATACAATTTTCTGGATACTTACTCTTTGAGTTGATTTGCCTCCAAGGTGTTTCATCTGAGCACAGGGTTTTCTGAGGGGGGGTGCTTAAACTGGTTTAATTTTTGAACTTTCAACCAAAAAGTCAGATTTACTTTTATTTGTCACTTTGAAAAAACTGCGAAGATAATAATCAAAGAAACATTAAAGAAATTCTAGCAAAATCAACGCGGTGTGCAGGGTTACTGTAGTGGTTCAAAAACTCAAGTTTCCAATAGCAGATGAAAAGCCCGTTGAATTAGCCATCATTCTTCTACATTTACTTACTTGATTTAACCTTTGCGAATTCATCTGTATATGCTTCACTAACAATTATTACGATGTTTGTATGTATCTGCGTGTGTGTGTTGTTTGTCACCTTAATGAAAGATGCATTTAAGCCTATCAAAGACAATAAACCTAATCTTGTATAACATTGGTGAAAATTTCACTGAGTCTAAAAATACTTAAGTTTTCTTCTCCCCTGTGTCCAATAATCGGGACAGTCATTAAGTTTGCACAAGGAATTCCCAGTACATGTCCCAACAAGATGCAGAAATGCAGTTACTCAAAAACTGAAAAAAATAAACTCTATCTGACCAAATAAGATTAAACCAGATGTTAAGATCATGACGCTGGTATAAATTGTGCGAGGAGTTTTAACGATGTCAGTTTGTACTACCGTCATGATCAATTTAAAACAATGCCCCAAGGGCTTTGGTGGTCGCAACTTATTTAAATTCTACACCTTGCACAATGTTATCATCCTAGCTAAAATACCAAGCTTAGAAGTTGATTAGAAAGGTGACTGAGTATAAATGTTAGATGAAACTACAAAAAGGATTCATGTAATTTTTTTCTATCGTTAGAAAATCCATAGACTTGGATTGGATTAATTTAAACTGTTTGTTCGTGGCAGACATCGGTAAGGTAAGGAAAAACTGTATTTTTAAAGCATTGACGTTCAAGAGTAAAAACTCTTGATTTAGGCCTAGTCTCTCATTAGGTTACGTAAAGTTTGTCCAAAAAACTACGCAAACATTACAATCAAAGGCATTGCTTTTGATCTTTCACCAAATGAAACTACTTTGTTCAAGATTACAATAATGTTTTTGCTTTTAAGAATGGTTTTCGAAGTTTTGTGTTAAAATTTCTTTGCACTGTACTTTTCCCGGCAGCGTTTGTAGTTTGAACGGAGGAAATGAATTTTCTTGGGTGTCATTTTTTTAGATTTCATGTTTTCTTTCTGCTTATGAGGTCAATGATAGCCTTATGACTATGTGCCGTGTACCTGATGTTACAAAATGAAGAAAGTAAAGATTTGGAAATGTACAGGAAACCGAAGAAGGCTTCATATAGCACATAAATTCTATGTGATAGGTTTAGATTTTTATCAGCTCATACATTAAAGTAAGGATGCGTTTTAATTTAAGATCTATATATTAACACATTGCAACAACATAATGCAAGGCAACATTTTAAAGAATTTGATATTTTGAGCGGGTAAGAACTTTTGTCGATGTAGACTACAACTTTTTTGTTTCAGGTATTTGGGCTCATTGTAAATACTGGAATTACTATTGTAAATATTAAAACATGGAAAAACGAAGGCTCTTTTATAATACAAAGTAAGTTAACAGTAAAATTCTCAACATGTGTGATGCATGATTGCTACAAGTAACATGCACATTGATATAACTATTACTTTACAAGTACACATTTATTTAATATATGAGTTTTAAACTCATTTTTGTGTGAGGAGTGTATCTTACCACGATGGGTTGTTTAAAATATAGCGCTAAAAGGATTTATCTTCATTTTCCCTTGGAGCCTTCTTCGATAAATAAGTATACCAATGTGAGTAGTAATTAGATTCCATTGGCATTTCCTGAGAAACTAACTTAACTTAGGCCACGTTGCGATTATAGTTTTTTAATCAAGATTATTTTCAAATCGTTTTCCCTTTTACAACTTTCATTTAAATAACCGATTAGCTTTTGAATAGACAAGTTTTTGCATGAGCGTTATCTTGAGAATTATCAGTCACATTCAAGTTAACGTCTCGTAACCAAAACAGTCGGAAGTCGCCATCGTGATTTAACGAAGCGTTTTTAGTTTTGACAATGCATTTTGTGAGCCTCCAAATGTTAAACATTGCATAAAGCTTGCGGAATGTTGAAGAAAGAAATAAGAATTTCTGTTATCTTAAACAGTAAGTTAAAGGAGAAGAAATCTACTTTTAAAAGCAGTTGTTGTTGTTTTATTTCGACATCCAGCTCATTTAAACTGGATGCGAGACAAATAAATCCAAACAAAGTGGTCGATCTGTGCAGAAAAAGTATTATCAAGATTGCGTAAAATAAATAAAAAGAGGGAGACTTGAATCTGGTATTGGAGAATGGCGATTGGAGATAAAAATCGTATTCTTAAAGCCCTTTTGAGAAAATATGCGTGAAGAATGGAATGAAAAGACCTCCTCAGAAGAGCTCACATTTTTTAAGTAAGCTTAAAGACAGAGAGGCACTCATTTAATTCTCCCTTGTTATCCGCTTGATAAGGTTTACAAGGCATTCTATCAAGCTCCCAGGGAGTGTGGGATGGTAATGACATCTCAGTACCGATACCGAGAAAGTCTTGACACATCATTCAGTCCAGTTTTAACAGCATTCCTGTATGCCAGGGCAAGTTTGCTCTCGGCTGCATGGGAATAGATTATTAACGTGAAAGGAAACTTGTGTCTACACCTGTGGATCAAAGAGGAGGAAAGACATAACCGTTTATCATAGATTACAGTTTGTAGCATGTTCTGCGTGCTGTGACATGGTGTTTAGGATGTTGGAAGGAAAATCCAGCGTTTCTTTAACCAGTACTTGAACAGAACTGTAAAGCGGGTCTAAGATGTTTGTCCTTTAAAAAGTTATTTTCATGCAAAGCCAAGATGACAGGCATGATTATTATGATTATTATGATAATCAAGCCAGCGTTCACAAGAGCTCTCAAAAATTATTATTTCAATGATGTTTTTGTTCACTTGTCCATTAGAGGCAGAAATCAGAAGAGAGTATACCTTGTTGCATCATAAGGATGGGATAATCTGGATTCAATACTGTTTGTTCTACAGATTAAACTATTTCTGCAGATAACTACAGATTTCTGGACCAATAATTGTATGTTGTCTTTAAGATTTATGAGTCATTGGATAAGCTGAAGTAAAAGCGTAAACAGAACATACAAGGGTCATTATCTTAAGCTCGCTCTATGTGTCCAATTAGAGTCTTCTGAACCTTAAGATCTTTTTGGACATTTCCTGCATTCCCCATTTTACATTTTTTTACATTTTATCTCGATGTTTGCGCTCTTACAGGCCCAAGTATCACTGACTCCAAGAATAAAAGAGCGCATTTTTTTCTCGGAGCAGTGCTACGAAGTGAAAATAATTAAGACAAACTGAGAGATCAATAGAAGCTATTAACTTTTTCATCGTTTGCAAAGTGCCGGTTGATCTATCACATGGGAGAACTAAAACACATCTATAAAATAGCTTCACTAGAAAGTGTTGCTACGTGTCTTTACGTTGTTTTTAGATGAGAAAAGAAAACAAACCATCAATAAAAATACAACAAACTTGATTTTGTTTCCTTTTTTTTTTCGCCTTACTTTTTTACTTTGTGCACGCATCTTTTGTTTTTTTTCTGTTTGTTCGGATTGTCAATGAAGTATATTTTGTACAAAACTTGTCATTATGTCAGCATTGTTTGTTTAGGTACACGTACTATTGTAAGGAGCTTCGAGCCTACTTGTAGGAAGAGGTGCTAGAAAATAACTTCATTATCATTATTATTATTACTATTATTATTATTATTATTACTTATTTAGAAGTATTGGGTCAAAGCTAAACTAAAAAATTGCATCTATTGAAAATATGTTCAAACCCCATTTGTACAATATGTTTTTTTCCTAACATGACATTTAGATCCTTTTTCAAAGTGAAAGTAAGAAGCGTTTTCTATATTGCATGAAATCCACTAATATACTCTGAGCCTTTTACATTGTTTCCCCAGCTGGCCGTTACCATCTAAATGAACTTCTGAATTCATGGAAAGCAGTAGCAGTAAATAGCAGTAGTAATAGTAGTGGCAGTTGCAACATTACTATTATTATTATTATTATTATTAGTAGTAGTAGTAGTAGTAGTAGTAGTAGTAGTAGTAGTAGTAGTAGTAATAGTAGTACTGTAGTAGTAGTAGTAGTAGTAGTAGTAGTAGTAGTAGTAGCAGCAGCAGTAGTAGTATTAGTAGTAGTAATAGTAATGGTAGTAGAAGTAGCAGTAGTAAAAGTAGTAGTAGTAGTTATAATAGTAACAGTGGTAGTAGTAGAAGTAGTAGTAGTGGTAGTAGTAGTAGTAGTAGT
>BMAT01001966.1:1152234-1162478 GCA_019649035.1 Elysia marginata | reverse complement strand
CTTTTTATATATTTTGCTTTATGAATGATACTAGTCTTGTGATTATTTTCATGTATCATTTTGAAAGTGTCAGGAAAATGTTAGAATAACTGATCTAGAGGATAAAGCCAGGAAATTTTTTCTGTTTTACAGTTCTTTTTTTTTTGTGCATTAAAAAACTTTATTGTTTTAGATAAGTCTTTAGTTATGTAAATTACTATGTTTTAGATGAGTCCTTGGTTATATTATTTACTATGAATAAATGCAACTAATGATTGATTGCAGTTGCCCCCTCTTGTTAAAAAAAACTTTGTTCTTTTACATTTTAAATGCAATGTTTAGTAAAAGAAAGAATGATAAAGTTAAGATTGACAAATCCTTGTTGTTCTGGTCATTTGTCATAAAATATTATTTTGTTGCTGATAAAATGTAATGTGTATATAAACAAATAAAAGAAACATCACTTTAAATCTGAGTTTCTTTCGTTCATTAAGGTAAAAGTTGTTTTTGTTGCATTTAGTCTATATAAGATGGTGGTGGTGGTGATGAAAATGGTGGTGGGGTGGTCGTGGTCGTGATGTTAATGTTGATGGTGTTGATGGTGGTGGTGGTGGTGGTGGTGGTGATGATGATGATGATGATGATGGTAGTGATGATAGTGGTGGTGATGATGACGATGATGATGGCACTGATGATGGTGGTGGTGGTGGTGGTAGCAGCATTGATATGACAAAATCGCGGATACTGACATTAGTAAAACTTTTAAATTATCAAGGTTAAAAAAGGTGATTATTGACAATCATTATTAAGCGATGGTGGGATAATGATGGCGATAATAAATAAAAATATGAGGATGCTTAAGATCAAGTCAAGTTGACGATAATTGTGATATCGATGGTATTGTTGATGTTCGTCCTGAGGATTGTGATGATGATAGTGAAGACCAGAAGTGATAACAATTTTGATGGTAATATTGATGATGGTATTGAGTAGAAAACGTACAAAGTAGTTTAAAATTGAAAATTAAATTGAGAACGAAGAAAATGGTTTTAGGATCTCGGAGAAGCATCAAATCGGTTTGCAAACAGTGTAAATAGCCGAATTTCACTTTACTAGGTGTTAGTACTTCAACATTTTCAACTCTAGTTTCCAAACCTTAAAACTTTTCAGTAGTTGGGATTAAGAATAGAGCAAAAAAATTTTCTTTTTGCATGCAAGTAGTTGACTCCAAAGAGAGATTTAGTCAAAGGAACGATAATTTGCACTCTAATCTCTTTCCCAATTGAGAATCATTGTATGGAAATATAAATTCTTTTGATTCCCAATATCCAGAAAAAAATTACTTAACACTAAAGTCATGATTCTAGTTTAAGTTACATTTCAACATTTCAACATAGTAAATTACACCCGCTGCATTTAAATTCATAACCATTATCTTGTCTACAACAGCGGCTGCTGAAATAGTCAATTTGTTATACGCAGTGAATAAGAAACTTAGAACACGTCATATTTATAAAAAAAAATACAGACTTTAAGCAGCAACGCGTGAGTATGACGCGAACGTCTGTAGGTCTATTTTTAGAAACTGGTTTCATTATTTTTATAGTTTCCTCAATCTGCTTTCCCGATTTTCACGTACGCGTAGTGAGACACGGTGCGTGTGCTGAAGGTCTCTATTATCGAAATAGCAACCACAAACTTTAATTGACAATTTGCTTGTAGACATGATGAATACTAAAAAAACGTTCGAAAGAGAAAAATGTGTTACGGTATGTCTTTTTTCGAGCTGATTGTGTTTATAATGCAGCCAAAAATAAGATTGTTCCTTTTCATGGTTAGAATCAGAAAAAAATCACTGTACGAATCCACTATGCAATCACAATCGTGGAAGATTATTTACTTAATTTTGTATACATGAAGATAAGCTAAAGAGCAGTTTTGAAACTTACTTTCAGTAACATAGAGTTATAGGATGACTGATTTTGACATTTCCAAATAATGGTCTTTTTAGGGGGCCAGGGAGGTTACTCGTGGGAGAGGGGTGCAAGTATGACTCATTCGAAGTGATAAAGTTTTTCTGCATTCTAGTTTTAGCTTGCGAAAATAAAGGCCCATGTCTTTGTTGTTGTTGTTTTTTTTTCCACGCAATTCATTTATTTTGTGTCAAATTTGTTTTCTCCCTTACGTTATGTGCAAATGAAAGGGGCATGTTATGGTTAGTAGGTTTGTTTTCCAATCCTACACATAATTTTCAAGAAAATCTACCGATGTTTAATCAGCCTTTAAATTTTATAACTAAAATTTTATCGCAAAAGGGCTATCCACAATTAAAATTAATACAAATCATGTTCATGAATATCCATTATCACGTTCCTGAATAATATTTATTGAAATTGAAGCCGTTAAAAGGGAGACAATAGAAAAAAGACTAGATCTTGTAACTCTAAAATAGAAGTAGTCTCCCTTAGTCTATAAAGAGGAAATAATTTAGACTTTGAACTTATATATATCTGAGGAATTTATATTTTTTAATACAATGGATTCATAATTACAATGTTGTGTAAAGAAGAAGAAGAAGAAGAAGAAGAAGAAGAAGAAGAAGAAGAGAAAAAGGAACTTAAATTTTTTACTTTTGTGCATATTTGCCACTTTTTAAGGATCTCTACGGTTACATTTTTTGGATGGAGTGTTATTTGGATAGTGTGTTATTTCCTTTTACATATCGTTTTATAATAATTAATATTGTTATCATAATAATTTATTATTTTTATTATTTTTATTATTATTGACATTACTATTTGTACTACCCTTCGCCTCATTCTCAGTACCGGTATTGTTATTTGTCATCATCGTAATATATTTGATTGACAGATTTTAAAGGTATGAAATTAGCAGCGGATAGACGTAGGCTTTCTAGTGGAAATGCCCAAAACGTCTGCCAAGGTCTTCAAAGGTTCGAATCATACCAAAGGCAGACGTTTCGGGCATTTCCACTAGAAAGCCTACGTCTATCCACTGCTAATTTCATACCTTTAAAATCTGTCAATCATTTGATTGCGCAGTGGCTGCCTCCACTATTTATCGTAACATATTTGCAATTTTAAACGGCATTGATCTGCTCGACAGTTGAAAGTAATAAAAGGGCACTTGTTCGTATTTAAGAAGTCAAAAAATCCCTCAGATTAAAAAGGAGATAATGACGTGTATTTATATATGTAGCTTCTTAAAACCTGAATTTTTACGTTACTGAGTCAGCACGTGGAAAGCAGATCATAAAACCCATTACAGTTGCTCGTTTCTCCCCAATTCTTTCAGTCTTAATTGGATCGTTACTAACAATAATGTGAGATGACATTGACTGTACCTTTTTATCTTTCAAATATTGAACGCGTTACAGCAACATGTAAACGCCTCACCTATATCTTAGTTTTTCCGTCCATGGGCATTACATATTAATTCTTTTTTCATTTAAAGAGAGAGAAGGAAAGGAATAGATAAAGAGAGAGAAAGTAAATGAAAGCTTACTTTTTCTTGTTTCTAAATAAATAAATTGATCAGGGGTTGATAAGAGTTGGAAAAAAAATGAAATTTCTAGACAAAAGTTAATGTAAAGGTAAACGTGCTGCTATGTGACATAGTGTTGGGAGCGAAAGAGTTAATAAAAAAACAAATGTATTTAGCAGTAGCGAGAGAGTTAATATATTTTTGATGATTGTGCTGATAGTAGTATAAGTTGACTGGGTATGCATGCTTTGACCTTCGTGTGGGAGTGAGTTTAGTTTAGTGAGCGCGGATCAGCGGGTGTATATAGTTTGGAGGACTTGCTGGACTCGGGGCCTTGGATTGAAGCCGCGGAGAGGGACGTTAGAGGGACCTACGCCACCCTGTCAAGTACCCGTGCCAAGTGCCAGTGTCATAAGTATTTTGTATCGGGGACCCTCGTGGTCGTTTTGTATTTCTCTATTTTGATTTCCAATTTTAAAGTAATAAATGTAAAGCTGCCTTTTAGAATTGCCTTATTGTTTTAATTTAACGCACGTTAAATATGTCTCTGTTTTGCATGTAACTACGCAGTAGCCAATAAATGAAAGGTTAAACCCTAACGCTTAGTTTTAGAGGGTCGCCAATCCCTAACACATAGTATGTTGTTTGAATTTTAACGTGTCTTTTCAACGAGAAGGTTACACCAGAGACGGTGCTTGGGGCAATTAAAAGCGTGCTTCCACACTGAGATGTAAGGAGCGCTTGAATACACCACACCCAGTCACATTATCCTGACACCGGGCCGACCAGACTTAGCACTAAATTTATAATGCCAGACATTAGGCGGATCAGCTGCTAATACCAATAATAAAGTCCTTGGTTTGACTCGGCCGGGGGTCGAACCAGGCACATCCCGATCTCTGAGCGAGTGTTTAACCGCTAGGCCACAGAGCCGGTGTGACATAGTATAATGGATTGCGCCGCTGGTGTGTGAGATTGTAGAATAGATGCGTCGCCGGTGTGTTGCACGGTAGAATGCATTGTGCTGCCAGTATCTGGCGTGGTAGAATGAATTGCGCGGATGGTGTTACAGATGGCAAATTGGATTACGCCGGTGGCCTTTGGGAGGGCAATATGAATTGCGCCGGTGGTGTTTTGCATGGCAAAATGAATTGCGCTGGTGATGTTTTGGATGGCAAAATGAATTGCGATGGTGGTGTTTAGGATAGCAAAATGGATTGCGCCGGTGGTGTTTAGGATGGCAAAATGGATTGCGCCGGTGGTTTTTGAGATGATGAAATGGATTTCGCCGGTGGTGTTTAGGATGGCAAAGAAGAGCGCAGTATTTTTAGAATGAATTATTTTGCGATATTGTGCAAAGGAGAGAGAGGGAGAGATTTGCTTTGATGCAATAGGTAAGTGTTGTTGAATAGTCTTTGTAGTTATTGATAAGTTGCTCGCAGTCTGTAGTTTGCATTGAACCAGAAGGTTGAGACAAAACGTTTTTCTGGCTTTGTGCATGGAATGACAGTGTGAGTCGGTGTAGCCTTCCTGGAGGGGAACAGCGCAGATGGTAGACCAACAGCAAAGAGTGATTAGCTTTGATTATAGTTTATTCGAGCAGAGTTTGGAGAAGTTTCCCTCGTAAAATGGAAAGATATGTGACGATGCTCACCTTAAGGAGAAAATTTAAGTAGAATGCACCTGCATGAGGAGGCAGAGAGGACAATAATTGTCTCTTGCGTCACAGGCTGCGAGCAGCATTAGAGCAATAAACCAAGGTAAAAACGGTACTGACAAGTTGATACCCCCTCCCCTCCCCCCATCTCTCCTTCCTTTTAAAACACCCCACACACACACACACAAGTTCATACTTTTCGCTTAGAGTGAATAGAGTAGTTGAGTAATTGGTGATAGGCTTCGATTTTGGAAAAAAAAAGTCACTTTCCTTCTTAGGCTAGATCCACACAGACACCAGACCCGACGGTCAGACCAGACCAGACGTTTTTTCGCCGGCTCCGCCGCCTACACTGAAACCGGAACCCGACGGTCAGACAACACCGTTTTGTTGTGAAAATGGCGTGCAGCGGGAGGAGAAAATTGTTGTTGTTGTTGTTGTGGTTAAGGAGAAGACTACGGATGTATAATAGATCAAGACGAATTTGGGTCCATCCCATACAACAAAATCGGGAATTAGAGATTTTCACCATCTAGCTTCCCATTGTGTTTGTATATATATATATATATCTCTGTTGTGATGCAGTTTCTCTTTTTTGTGATAAATGGCTGGTCTCTGTTGAACACACAGTATCAAACTTTCGTCATCCATTTTTGGCACAGTTCCGTGAAAAGCAGTTGTTTTTAAAGGGAGATCGGCTTTCGAAATGCTAATTATAGCCATGATGAAAGGAAGGGGAAATAATTTGTGGAAGAAAGTATACACAAATTGTTTCCCCTCTTCCCCGACGGTCTTCTTGGAATGAACACGCTCATTCCCAAACGGTCTGGTCCGAGACGTCGGGTGTCAGTGTGGGCGTGTCGCCGTTTTTTACTCCTTGTCCTTACTATCTTGCCGATGTGAATTCTTTAGCACCAGAAAACGTTCTGGTCTGACCGTCGGGTCTGGTGTCTGTGTGGATCTACCCTACACGTTGTAGTGAGTAGCTCGCCCCCAGCCCAGGTTCACGAGAATCCGGATTTATTGAGAAATTTGTGCGCTGATGTAGCAGAAGAAGTTTGATACGGAAGTTTGTATATTGGACCGTCTCACCAACGACGTATGTAACTGACTTTCTGGATAATTTATGTATTGATATTTGTTGAGTTGACTGACTGTTTTTACCGGCTTATATGCATTGGTAGATAAAAAAAAAGTGCAAACATTGACACAAGGTATAAGTGCATGAATAGTGTTTATTATATGGAATAAAGGCTAACAGAGCTTTAAACTATAAAGAATTAGGCTCGCAAACTGTTTGGTTTTACTGCTACTATTAGAGACATTACCGGTACATTGGTTTTAAGGATTATCTTTAATTACTCGCGATGTTATGGGTTTGACCATTGAATTGGTTTGTGCGACATGTCTTGCGCTTTTGAGTGGAATGCACCTACGTATTAGGTTAGGAATATCATGAAGAATCCTCATCGGTTGTGTGATCATTTTTTTCTCATATCGTTGTGTCAGATTAAGGGCCATGAGTTCATTCAGTATTAATTGGAGTATGGTCGAGTGGAAGGCTTGTAATCCATAGCTTGAGGGGTTTATTTTTTACACCTGTCAAACCCGGATGGTGCCGTATGTACGGTGCATTTGAGGAAGAGTAAAATTATTCTTTTGATATGACGCGAAGATTTAAAAAACTAATAGGTAGTTTTGTCGAATTCACTGCTTGATTGTTTTGTAAAATACAGAGCTTGTTGATGAGCTTACCAATTGGATTGTTTGAGAAGTAATGATTTCAAACAGATTTTTTAATTGCGAATGTCGTGACTGAAATTTTACACTGTGTTATAACCATGTTTTTTCCATAGTATTATATTCCCTTTTAGGCTTTTGAATAAGCTTTTACACGTTTAGTTAATAACTACTTTGAGTTACAAGTTTATGCAGAACGTTGATCTTTTATAGTATATTTTTACTTACTTAAAGAGATACTGACTGGTTATCTTTGGCTATTGTTTGTCAAGTCTTGGTGCTGTTTAATGACAATAAACGCCACTCAAGCTTACTTGTGTGCTTTCATAACTACGACTAGAGACTTGTTATTGTCGTCTGCATGAAGTAAAATTAACTAAACTTCAGAGTGTATTAGTAAATTGAACAGGAGTCGCAGTCAGAGTGGTATAACCCCAGGATGTTCTCATTGAATAAAGAGAGATGGTATGAAGCAATCTGTCTCACCAGACTGCATCATACACTTTATCTGTAAACCCCGATTATGACAATATAACTATGTGCTAAAGAGTAAGCTGTAAAGTTGGATGCGCGCCACGCCGCTTTACAAAAATTACCCCTAGATGATATTAAGGAACATAACATAACTTTTAGATAAACCACCGGCTTACATAAAATAAAATGGATAAGAAGAATATACAATTTTAAAGGGCGTTTTCTCAATTTTACATATTTGACATCGAACTCCTTCACGCTGGTCATGCGACATTTGGAAGCTTAGTAAAAAAAAATGCATTTTATTAAATTTAAACACCTTTCGGACGTTTTGATTGCGTGCTTTTGTTAATATTATAGTCTGACTACGGTTTTGCTTTTTTGCTTGTTTACAACTCAAATACAGTTCTTGAGCAGTAAGTAGTTGAAATCACTCTTTTTTATGTTCTCTTCTTGTGACACTATTAGTACTCCTCAAAGAAAAGTACCAGCATAAGTATCACGGTATCAGAAGATACTTTTTTTTCTAGCTTACGCAACTCGGAGCTTGGTGTGATAACTTTGTTTGAAGATCCAGTTCTGTCTTAGTCTAGACATTGCTTTTGTTACCCCCTAGTGCCCGTGTCCTCTGGGCAATCAACGCTTTTGTCCTCAGCCTCCCCACTGACCCAGACAGAAGGAAGCCAGGACTCGGTAGAACATCAAGAGAGGAAGGCCACACTGACGACAAGCTTGCGTGTCCACGCCAAGCTGCTTGACTAACCAGGTCCAATATGCCGGTCAGCAAGTAGCTGTGTTACGGGAGTCTCCGCGCCTGCCTTGCAACAGTCGATGGTTAGCCAATTTCCGGTGGAATTGATCAATGTGTGAACAAAATGGGTTCTCTAAGCCCGTAGCGTCACATTTAGAATTTTTCCTTACCTGTTTTAAATTCGACTTGTTGCTCTTGAGTAAACCTGAGTATAAAACTGATGAATGCAATAGTTTCGTGGAAGAAAATTTTTGTGGTTTTTGCTATTGTTAAATGATGAGGTAAACACACTGATAAAACCTTTTAAAAGTAAATTTATAACATGTCATTAAAACAAGCAACGATGAAGTCATGAAAAAGGCCGGACATTAAACGTCCCCTCAACATTTTTTTTCTTAAGATTAGTCCCGAGAAAATCAAAAGAAAACCTGTGTTTTTGTTTTAAATCAAAGCTGATTGAAATATTTAGATTGAAGTTTGTTGTTTAACTTGGCTGGTTAAAAATTAACGCCTCATGTGAACACTGCGCGTTATCAAGTCTATAAACTGCTACAAAAGTCGGTACTTAATCTGCCATGAATCGCTTAAAACACAAATGAAAATATCGATGCAAAATAAGCTTACCTACCAATACATTTAACCTTCCCACAATACATGCACTTCACTTTCCTCAAATGGACAGAACAATAAAACGCGCTACTTTTTTCAAGCAATGAGTTAATTATGTTTAGCGCCTACATCAAAATACTAAAATTTCCAGATACATTTGGTAATGGAACTCTACTCCATGCCCAAACTGTATTTAAGATCATGGTAAAGAAGCCTGGAGCTATGTAGATCATTTCCCTAGCATGGTATCCCTAACAGGGTTAACTACGTTTGGCGACCTTCGTCTATATTATTAAATCATCTAGATGTTCTTGTTATGGGTGATAGTGGAAACATTTCAGAAAGCATTCTTGTGGTTATTCTATGAGTATTTTAGCATGTAATGTGATACTGATAGGGGGTTTCCTGGTCAAGCGGCACGATGCTTGACTGTGAAGTGGAAGATAACCGTCTAGGCCACCGACTCTACGACTGAAAAGTTCCGGTTGTCACCGAAGAGACTTCTTGGCTAAGTTGAAGAAGGGAGCAGGCACTGAAGTTCCTTTTTTAAGCTCAAGGTTTATGCCTAAATAAAGGTTTACGAATCGAGTCAGTATGGTCAAATTAGAGGAAAACAATTGATCAAACTGTGATTTTATCGAGGTTGCTGTAGTGGCGGCCCCCAATTTGAATTATCATTGTCAAATGTTTTAAAAAAATCTTGCCTGTCCCACAGTTTTACTGAAATGATTTCAAAACTATTGTCCACCCTAGAAATGATCATGTCTTTTAAAAACTTAAAGCTTTTCTTAATAATGTAAAAAATGTATTTTATAAGTGCTTGTATTTTTTAAATCAGTTTGATAAGAGAATTTCCCATCTTTCCCAGAATTCCTTTCAAATAGGCAGAATATTTAAAAAATCCAAGCTTTATGTGTCACAATCAAAGGCACCCACCCACAAAATTTTAAAATGATAAAATGAAAAAAGTGGAAGACCAGTAAGTTTTACTATGCGAGAAAAAAATCGCCTTTCGAGCAAAACGTATTAATTTTGTTGTTGAAAAAAAGGAAATAGGTATAAAAACGCCATGGCAATACGTTGATTCACAACTAAGGCACCTGAACAAATAGATTTTTCGATGGAATAATGGTGTAAAATCTTTGAGCCATACACATCTGCAAAAACATCGACATCAAAATGACGTGACCTGTTGTCCATAAATTAATCAGCCTAAAAAGGTGTCATCCTCCGGCCCAATTTATTTATTTTCCAAACTTGTCTCTCTACCCATTATTTTGGTTAGTAGGTAGGCCTATCCGTGGCGTGATCTCAGAGACTAGCTATATTGAAAGGTTTATAAAAGATAAAATGTGCGAAAAATTTCAAAAAATTACTCAGGATAGGACATAAAATGCATCTATGATAAGTTTATATCTACGTAAAACAAGTTTTTAACGAATTTTATACGTTTATAAGGGTTATCACATGTATTGTTTACAATGTAAAAGTAACATTTAACTTGTCATTCGCATGGATTTCACGAACAAG
>BMAT01001966.1:1113614-1142355 GCA_019649035.1 Elysia marginata | reverse complement strand
TCTCTCTCTCTCTCTCTCTCTCTCTCTCTCTCTTTCTCCCTTTCTCTATCTCTCTCTTCCTTTAATTTGTCTTTCTAAGAGTTCCCAAGTACCATTTTCTTTTATTCTTTTGTCTCAAAGTTTGAAGTCCAGGAACGTTATGAGTTATAGCTTATTAGTATGTTATATGAACTCGAAGATTCATGCATTCCCCACTTTCTCTTTTTCTGTCTCCCCTCTCTCCCTCTTTGTCGTCTCTCGTTCCATCTCTGGTGTCCCCTGAAACTCTCTTCTTCTCTGCCATCAATCTAACCAGGATTTTGCAGCTTAATATTCCCTCTCCCAACCTTTTCTTTTTTTTAGCTAACAGCTTCTTTTCTATCACTCCTTTTTCCCCCTTTCAGTAAAAAATCATACCAAAAATTCTGTAATGCACATGTTTCAAAATCGCTTTAATAACTTCGTTGAAAAAATCGTACCAGAAGTGCTTTCCATGTTAGTTTTATTTTTACTCTAAAACAATGTTCCCTTTTTTATTTCTAATATGCACTGCTTTCAGAAAATAAATAATTCCCCTCCAAACTTTAAGACATTTTACAGCTTTGGAGAAATTTGTCACGCCTTATGGAGTCTAGAAATACTGGGCTTAATGGTCCGAATCGGCCTTGCTCAATAATAAATGGATTATTTGTGAACCCAAATGAACTATTTTCTCTGTGTGATTTATGTTTGAGTTACATACAACATTATATTCTGTAAGGGATAAAATAAATCCCCAATTTTTAAACAAAAACCTCAAGTGAACAAGTTTCGTAACCTCCCTCAAATGTACGAGGGTGGGCTGATAATTAATGCAATTTTCTTCTTAACTTTTTAATTTTTAGTGGTATCAAATTAAAGATTTAAGTATCCGAAGACGACGTACAGGTTGACGAGTGCCGTTGGTAAAAAAGTCCACACATTTTTGCCTAAACCAATGTCGAACGGCAACCTCTACATGTTCGTCACTTTCGTAATGATTTCCTCTGAGGTGTTTCTTGAATTTCTGGAAAAGGTAAAAGTCACTTAGCGCAAGGTCTCGGCTGTAGGACGGATGGGGCAATGCGACGAGTTTTATTTTATGCAGTGCCTCTTCAGTTTGGCGAATTGTGTGCGGCCTGGCGTTGTCATGATGCAGTATTGCGTGCTTTGTGGGGCGCACATGCTTAAGCCTGACATTTAGCTTTCTCAACATAGAAATATACCGTTCTGAGTTAACAGTATTTTCTTGTTTAAGAAATTCTATATGAACAGTTCCCTCTGAGTCCCAGGAAACAGTCAGAAGCATCACTTTTCTGGCAGAGGCAACAAGTTTGGATTTCCTCGGAGAAGGAGAGCTCTTAAATCTTGTGCCTGTATTCCATCGACTGATGTTCGCTCTCAGGGTCATAATTGTGTACCCAGGACTCATCCCCTGTGACAATCCGCTGAACGAATTCCTCGCCCTCTTTTTCATTATGTTTCAGTAGTTCGGCACACGTTGTTTTTCTTTGCATTTTCATCTCATCAGTCAGCATTCGCGAAGTTCACCTTGCATACACTTTTCTGTAGCCTGTGATATTTGTAATGATATGCTGGACTCTTTCTTTTTAAATTTCAAGTTCTTATCAATATCCTATTGTTTAAAGCGCTGATTGCCTGAAATCAACCTGTCAACAGCTTTCTGATTAGCCTCATTTGAGGCTTTAAGGGGCCTACCTGAACGCTTTTGATCGCGCAATATTGATTCAGTCGGGTCTCCCCCTCTCAGTGATGAAACCCACCGATAAACAGTTGATTAATCTACACATGCTTCCCTATATACCATTTTGAGCCGTTGATGGATTTCCTTTGGTGATCTACCTTCAACAGAAAGAAATTCAATGACAGCACGCTGTATGAATCGAATATTTTTAGTAGACGCCATGTTCGTAAACAATGTCGACAAAGGTCATCAGCCATTGGTTTTGACGTAAGCTTTTTTGGTGCTCAATGACGTCACACAAATTCCATTTTCTTTCACATGAAAGCTATTTTGTTTGAAAGTGTGCATGGCAAATTTCAGCTGCCAGGATTAAATATGTTAAAAGTTACGAGCGAAATTGCATTAATTTTCAGCCCACCCTCGTAAGATGGTGGTGCATGGTCATGACCACAATTCCGTCCGTATGAGTAAGATTACAACGACCGCCACTTTCTTAGAGGAATATATTTAATGGCATAAAGCTGTCAACACTATTTATGATGATGATGACATACTTAACTCACGGATGGCTAAGGATGGGGACCTTTGAGGATTAGGTGAGCACTTCTTGGCGGGGTTGTACAGTCCAATGCTTATGTGACAAACGTTGCCACAAGAGACGCAAGTATATTTCGGGTGTTTCCTCCTTTCCATCTTGTACTCTGGGTAAAATAATCTCTTTTCTTCGCTTTACTCTTAAGTCAAACGTAATTTTTCTATTAAAAGTGTATGATCTTTGTCTTGATCTTGAGACGCTGAATATTGAAAAGTTTCCCATCGGAACTTGTGTGGCGATGCACACATTTGGTAGTCTATGTTAGACGTTGTCAAGAAAGGGATAGAGGAAGATCCATGTTACAGCCTTGCTTTACATTACTCAGAATAGAGAAGCGTTCGCAGGTTGATCCATCAAATTGAACACTCCCTCTCATGCTAGTATGCAAGGGTTTCCCGTAAATTTTCAACCTTTGAGGACAGTCTATTTTTTCTAGCAATTTGAAAAGCTCGTCCCCAATCACAAGATCAAAATAATGCTTTGATGAGGCCGATGAAAGCGAGATCCAGTGGTTGGTTTTGTTGTCCACATTCTTGCTGCTGTCTGATACAAAATATGTCAACTGTTGATATTTGTGACCTGAAGCCGCACTGGGATTATGTGCCCTTGTCAGCCAATACTAGTAGTTGTTTTAGGACAACTTAAGCAAATATGTTTCCGAGAATGGACATGAAAGAGAATCCCCTGTAGTTATTGCAATCTGACCTCTCACAGTTATTCTCGTACTGCATCACGATGTTAGCATCCTTCATGTCCTGAATAGCTTCCAGTTTTGATCACTTCTCTTTGGATGCCATGATTACTAAGGGATATTTCCTGCCGAAATGCACTTGTGGCTCAGCTCAGCTCTACCAGAGTCGAGACAGTTCAGCTCAGACAGCATAGGCAACATTGGTAGGCTCTCTAGAGCATATCTCTATTCTTAATACATTCACTGTATAAATCCTGCATCGGCACTTCTTTTCCGCCAATAGTTGTTTCCACGCTTCCTTGCTTCCCTCTGAGCGTCATCTCTGGTTAGGCGCGACTTCTGCAAGTTTCTTCTCGGTGGTAACGTTTTGGCTTTATCATGCCAGAGGAATAATTTTTATCCCTCCCATCGCCGGTTCCATCTCTGCAAGGTGTTGCTCGAACCAATTCCGGTTGCATTTCTCCCGTTTACCAAAAAATTTAATAGTAACTTTCATTTGCTTTCATGTTAATGAACAGCCATGTCTGCTCAGTGGAGGTCTCGCTGGAGTATTTTGTGTTCAGCGCCGTTACATTTTAAAAAAAAAATTTCGAAACTTGCAGATGTAAGGGCTGATACAGGTTAATGCTATGACATTACAATCTAAAATGGTACATACATACTGCCCGCGGCAATAATGTCTACTGGATTGTTCCTGTTCTATGTAAAACTAAATCCGCTTCTTCTTCGGAAAGATCCCATTATTAGTTCTTGACAACCATAACTGTAACTTTACAACCCTTAAAAAGACAGAGGTAAAAAAGAAGAACTGAGGTGAATCGTCAAGATCTATCGCTGACTATGACGTTTTCACAAACAATAATTGTTGAATATGCTGTACTTTATCCCACCCAGAAAGTCGCACCAGACTAAGAAAATCAAAACTTGAACATGAATCTTATTGTTATAAAACGTTTATAATAGCTTTTTTTGGAAAAGCAGTTCGGTAGACAGTTTATTCAGAAATATTAAGACCACCAAGTCCTATACTGGAAGACATTCTTTATAGCTGTAATAGATTTTTGGGTTTGTCCTTTAGCTCCCTCAAACAAAAGCGTCAAAACGTTCAAGCCCCTTCCTCTTTTTAATTTAACAAGACTGGCGTAAGGAAAAAAATCGTTGCATATTCTGCTGCTTGAAATGAGACTGCACTTTATATCTTTAAAAGTTTGGGTATCTTGAGAGTCAGAAAGAAAACGAAGAAACAATATCCTATATTACATCATAGCACTTTTCTTCAACATGTCAGTGTTGGGAGTTTGGTCGGTAAGAAATCATGCTGACCCAGACTAGGTTTTTTTTAAAATTGTCTCTGATTTGAAGTTGATGTCGGTTAGATTATTTGATGAAAGGAGATTGCAGGTTAGACGTTAACAGCTATCGCTTGAATTACGTTTTTACACAAAAAAAGCAATTGTTATTAATGTGCCGTTCTTTATAAAATAATAATGCCCAACTGTACTATCTATATCTAATTGTGAGGGTTCAAACTGAACTCTCTGTTGTTTTTACGTATTTTGTTCTGTCCTCTGGTGGTTCTAAACATTTCAAACCAATTTTTCTGTGAATAGCCTTAGTATCATTCACTATTGTCTAATTTTTCTTCCTATCGAGTGAACCTTTATCTCCCACTAATCTCTCTAGTGTATACGTTAATTTAACCTTTTTTTCCTTTTTTTTGCTTTTGTGATTCATATTATTCAATTATTCATATGCACTATGCAGTCTTATTTCTTATAAATGAAAAAAAAATATCTGAAACACCCTCATGATTAATTTAATTTCTATATGAAATACGCGACCTTGAATAACATTTTAGCACCGCCAATACGACCAGAACGAAAATAGGCACTTCCTAGATTGTTCGATATAGAGTCTTGCTCAGCCTTATATTACACACTCTTTAAGATTGACCTGAGACATTATGGTTATATTTATCATCATTATCATAATCACCATGACGTGCATCATCATCATCATCATCATCATCATCATCATTGTTTTCATCACAATCATCTTCACCAGCAGCAGCAATAACAGCGATCGCGTCACTTGATTTTATCTATTTCAATTCTATTTTACAGATATTATATTTATCATTGTTTTTGCTTCTATCTTCATACTTTTTTGCAATCATATACTATTGCCACTGTTATCATTGTCATCAGCAATATGATTTGTGTCTCTAATTTTGGTAGTCATGCTATGATTACCACAATTAACGTATTTAAAAGTACATTTTAACCAATTTTTCAGGTTTTACTTTTGTTAGTTATGGATTATTACTATAAACGGTGTTAATATTTTCTTGCTATTATTTTGGTTTTTATTATTATAAACATTATAACTGTCATTGTTATCAGCTTCCTCTCTTTTTTAACGCTGTAATCACACCAATTTCTACATTTCTCATAACTCTGAAAGAAACTTAAATCAATTTGTTACAAAACTTTTATTATTACAATTTTAACTTAACATCATCCTTCTGTACATAGCCTGAACGAACATCCAAACAGCTGCTTTTATCTTTAAATTCAGTACATGTACAACTTGTAAAATTTCTATTATTTACCAAGTAAAACCTTCGTATCATTTTTATTCTTGATTTTAAGTAGCTGCTATATTATGCTACAGGTTTTATTGTTATCAGCAACAATTCACACGATCATTGTATTGCTTTTTTTTTTTTGTAATACAAATGAACTGTGAGGTTAAAAAAACCCAGCCTTGTATAAAAAATTTTTTAAAGAAATAATTACCGCCTCAAGAAACTTATGTACCAAAAATAATCTCTTTTTTTTGTATGTACTGCGTCTCTGATAACTCTGCAAAGTACTTCAAATTTCTGTTAAAAAATTGAAAACTCTATGAAAATCTACAGTTGGTGTATGTCTTTTTTTTAATTCTTCAGCATTGATAAAGAGTTTTGCTGCCAAAGTAAATTGTAAGTAGTAAAGATAGAAAGATCTCATGCCAGTTTTAATTTGGTAGACTACAAAACAGAATGATCTAGATCTAAGCATCATGTATCTCGACTGCATTCAGAAATACACAGATTTTATCTGGAAATTAAAATCCTTTGTACATAGTATGAAATCGACTGCACTGTCTCTGTCTGTATGTGTGTGTCGCTCTTTATGTCCCTGTCTGTCCCTGTGCCTGTTTGTCTCATGTGTATATATATATTCTCTCTCTCTCTCTCTCTCTCTCTCTCTCTCTCTCTCTCTTTCCTTTCTCTCTCGCTATTTATGTTTTCTGTCTTGCTTTGAATGTCTCTCTATTTTTGTTAAAGGGGAGGGGTTAGTTACTCAGTGAAAGGATGTGTGGGTAAATGTATAATCTTTGCTGATAGCGTGACATAAAAACGAACAACTGTGCAAGCAGCCAGATGATTACGACGCTAGAGACAGACTGGTAGTTCCATAACCCCATAGACCTCTACAAAAGCTCTATTTACAGCCCCCATCACTCTCTCAAAGTTGAAAAATCTTTTTCTGGAATGTTATGAACTAGCACGTTAGTTCGGTTGCGGGTCAGAAGTTGATTTGCATTGATTTGCTGTCAGGAAGACACAGAAAGCCCAACTTGGCATGGCGGCCTTCTCTGACCCCTGTTGAGGACTGAGGATCTTCCAGGATTTTGTATTGTCTGAGTCTTACAGAGTCAGGGTGAAACATATTTCTTCATCTTCGCATCCAAATATCTTGCATTAGATAACATACAGATCAATGCTTGCACTTCGGCTCATTTCAACATATTTTTTTAGCTTATATTAGAGGAGCAAACAGAAGGAATCGAAATATAGAGACTGACAAGGTGAGGGAGCGTTGAATAAACTTGGTGGTGTTAAAAGATGATTGGAACTCAAGAAAATGGTGCAGAAAATCATGTTTATCCTTAAGTAAAATTAATTAAATAAAAGGCATTTAGCAAAAAGCATTATAACTGTGTCTTATATTTAGGGAGGAGGAGAGAAAGAGAGCGATGGACTTAGAGAGATGTGTGTGCGTGGAGAGAGGTATAAGAATGGTTAAAGCTAAAAAGGTTCAGAAAAAAACGATGTTAAATTTTTAATATGAACGAGCCTAAAATTGTATTGGTAGAGCAATTTTTGAAGCGGTATGGCAACATTAGGCCCTATGTAAAGCTTCATGAAGAAGGAAAGATACAATCATAAAAGCCCTTCCGATGTTGTAAGCGATCAGGGTAGACGAGGCTGTGTGGAGCTCTCGCAAAATATTATTTTTTTCGTTTAATTTGATGACGTCAAACCTTCAGCATACTTCAAGAATCCTAGATAGCTCCTTATGGACTAGCTGGGAATCAACAACGAACTACCCTCGTCCTACGATTCGTTGCAATGACCGACACGAGTGTGTCAACATCTCATTAGTCAACCCCTGCCAAAGTTTGCCTTAAGTCGCCTTGTCAGTGAAGAAGAGACAGAGGGGATTACATCAAAGACATTTTCCGTACAAAGAGGATGCCCCATTATGCCTACATAACACAGAACCTAAAACAAACCAAATGCCATTCATCGATAGAACCAAAGTTGCTAATTCTTCTAAGTTTGATCTAGGCCTGGCCAGATCGCCCTAGCCAACAAGGGTTGTGCGTGTCTCCCAAGAACACACTGCCTCACCAACCTGTGAATGAAGCAGACCTTTCAAAACCTACCTACCCACAAGACTCTATGGATCGCGGGAAATCAAACACACGTGTGCTTGCTTTAAACAGTCAAGAGAAATACGCTCAAGCTCACGAAAAATGGCCAGAAACAATGTTACAAGTGTATACTGCAGGCACGGACCAAGAGTTTGGTGCCGAAAAAGCGAGAACTTTCAGAATCGACATATCTAAATGAAAACACAATACCTGTATCAAGTGGCTCAGAATTAAAATTTAGAGCCAGACCTAGATCAAGATCTAGTCTTTCTGGTACGAGTCGTAGTCAAAGCAGTAAAATTATGTTTCAGTGAAGATGGACATGTTATGAGTGACCAACTTGAGACCGTGAGCAAAAAAGAAAACCTTCGTACCGTCTTAAATTATCTGCAATGTGACAAAATGCAACTTCAAATCACCAACATGGTTCTAGATACCAGAAAGAAAATTGCACGACCAGAGAGAAACAGCACGTTCAGAAAACTCCTGCTAGACGCCTTTGAAGACATTTGTTCTAAGTTGCGTAAACAGAAGATCTTATTGTAGAATAGTTCTTAAGAAAATAACAAATCATAAACTTTTTCACGATCGAAGACAAAAAATCACCGCTCACAAAAGAATGCGAAAGAGACAAATCAGAGATATACCAGTGGACAAGCACGGGATTAAAGAAGAAGCAAGTCCTGAGCTACTCGACAATTTTCTCACTCAACTGCATCTTCTGAAACACTCGATACAAAAAGATGCAGCCCGTTACTGCTGATGCTCATGTCTTCTTTAAGACAGAGCTCGTCGACATGCCACAAGAATGAGAAAAAAAGCTCAATCTATATTAATGAAGACCTCTTTGATAATCTGTAATTTTTCTGTTTAAAACAAAATGTTATAAAAATGAAAGATGGAAAGCCGCCTCATTCATTTGCAAACATATCCCTCTTTCTAAAAACTTCTCTTTTAGTAACATATTCAATCACGTGTGTTGCTTTCTACTACCACGTGTATATTTTATGATTCATTAAAAAATAAAATCTATATTAGGCTAAGAGCAAGAAAAAAAGAGTCTAGGCTCTAAGGAAAACGAAACTGTATTCTTTCAACAACAACAAGAAATTATAAAGGTTAAAATCCTTCCTGTTGAAAGAAAAACTATTCATATCAGGCTTTTTCTTTATTTGTCTGCCACTCTCTCTTTCTCTCTCTATCTCTCTCTCTAGCTTTCTCTCTCTCTCTCTCTCTCTCTCTCTCTCTCTCTCTCTCTTTCCCATCCAATCTCTATATTTCTCTCTGTTTTTGCTAAATATTCTCTTTTATTTATAATCAAAATTCGAGAAAAAGTTTTTTATTTCCCCCAGAGACTGTGTGTAGGAAGTGGGAAGTTAAGGTAAAATTTCTCTTGCCAAAATCCCATGAATCCTTGTTAAAAAGTTGTTGCTCTGGGGACCTCAGCGTCGACCTTGTGGACTCATTCCATCATTCAGCTTCAAAATGTATTACTAAATCTTCAAAGTAGAGGAAGAAGCGTTTGAGAGAGAAAAAAAACTATTACCACGTACCTTCACCTCAATACTTTTAGTGAGGGTCGTAGAAAAGCTTTCGAGAGAACTAATATTTGCCGAAGTCTGCGTAACTGAAGTCTCCATCGATTTAGAGTGAATCTTGAGAAACTTTCATTTCATTTGATAAAGACAAAAATTCATACAAACATAGAATATAACGCGCGATAAATATATGAAAGGAAGTGGTGAGAAAGAATCCGAAATATTAATTAAAAAGTAAATCATTTCTTGTGTGTCAATACAATTTTTAAGTAATTCAAGAAGTAACTCGGTGTATCATAATATTTGTTTTTACTAACCATACTTAACAGCAGCAAAATTTAAAGTATTACATTAGTCATTGCTTCTTATGTGCCAACAGTTTTAAACTTTTTGGATTCTTTTTAAAAAAAAATTACCGGATGCTTTTTGAAGGAGCAAATGAAAAGACATTAACTTGTGTGAAATCATACTAAACAGCAGCAAAATTTAAAGTATTACATTAGTCATTGCTTCTTATGTGCCAACAGTTTAAAACTTTTCGGATTTTTTTAAAAAAAATTACCGGATGGTTTTTGGAGGAGCAACGCGTGAGCATGACGGGAACGTGTGTGGGTCTATTTTTAGAAACTGGTTTCATTATTTTTATAGTTTCCTCGATCTGCTTTCCCGATTTTCACGCACGCGTAGTGAGACACGGTGCGTGTGCTTAAGGTCTCTATTAACTTGTGTGAAATCGCGTGCCATTGGGATTTTTTTTATTGTTGAAAAAGAATACACAGATAATTTTTTTACGGGAGCATGAGAAAAAGGAAAAGAAGGAGTAAAGATACAGTGCAGTAACGTAACGAAAATAGTAGTATAGAGAGGGACATAGAAAAGTAGAAACTGATAATGCTGTATGCGACTGAGAAATGCATGGGGTTTCAGTATGACTGTTTTTTTTTTTTTTTGGTATACGAATTTGAAGCAATTTAAAGAGAAGCTTTGGCAAACAACACCACGGGCCCTAATTGTTTACGCATTTTGTTTAAAAGTTTCAGAATAAAAGTGTTTATCGACTCAAAGCATTCTCATTTAAATTTAGAGCCCTTTATTTTCGTAAATCAAATTAAGAGCACTTTTTATATAAAAAAATAATTATCTATCTTTTAGCGTTTTCTTATAGGTATGAGATTTTTAAATGAACTCTTGTGTCTCACAAATTTATCAAAATCAAGTTGTGTTAATTTTCTTGCTTTTGTTCTTTTTCAATTTTCAACCAGACACTGATTTATTTCTCTGAAAAATCCAACTTTTTAAAGCGTAATGGAATACGTGAAACTGACAGAACATTTTAACTTTAGCTGCTGAACATGACTTTTTCCGTCATTTATTATTTTCTATTGTTATTACTAATACTATTATTACTTGTATTTTATCATTACCATTATTATTATTATTATTATTATTATTATTATTATTATTATTATTGTTATTATTATTATTATTATTGTTATTATTATTATTATTTTTAATATTATTATTAAAATTATTATTATTATTTTTATTCATAATATTATTACTATTGCCAATATTATTTTATAACATGCAGCGCTTCTACTTTTACCTTCCTAGCTTCCTTACCAAACAGTCATGCAGAAACTTATTATTTTCTAATTACCGTTCTAAAACATTTTGTTTTTCTCTCCTTTTGCCATTAAAAGGATTGTGTGGGCTTGATCAGTAGCGGCTTAAATGACTTCTTGTATGTTTTATGGTCTAGCTTTTAGTTACAGTTGTTTAAAATATTCTAGTCGAAATTTACAAGATGAAAAACATATTTTTTTTTAATTATCGAATGACTGTTTTTCAAAAATCTGTCATTTTTATTCCTTTCAATATAGGGTATGATATTGTCAGATGGAAGAAACAATACGAGTAAGTAAAAGTTATTGCCATCAATAATTCATTCACCGTTAAGGGATAGGCCCTATGGAGCATTAAAACGTTTCTGGGGAACATCATTTTTAAAGTACAGCCTAAATATAAATCTTTGACTTTGATAGTGTGAACTTTCTCTCTCTTTTTTACGCCGTTTGACAGGTTTCTCGGTTTTGCGAGAGAAGGAAACAAAAAATGCATGGAAGCTTTTTTTTTAGGGCCACAGGCTGAGCGAACATACATGAAAGTGACTATTTCTATTCAATGCTTTCCTGTACAACACAAACCAGACATCTTGATTGGCAGCTTGAATTTGCTCTCCGTTCAACTAAAGTGTAACTACTTGACTAATTTCCCTAAGGGTCGACTTTGCCTACTTCTTTCCTTGTATTTCGAAATAGAAGTAATTTGTGCTTGTTTCGATTTCTTGACACCCGAAAAACACACACAGATCCTCAAAGGATCCTTGAGATGATTTTGTTGGTGCTAGACTTTGTGCAACCTAGGGTTTGAGGATTGTAGGGTTATTGTTATTAATCTCGCTATTTATTTAGAAAACGATACACTGGTATAATTTCAAGAAAGTAGTAATAGAAGAACTACTAGCGTTTCAGTCATCGGTATTATTTTGTATAAACCCCCTTCCCCCTCCCCTCATAAAATTTGACTATAATTCTGTAAACATTGTACACACGTGGAAAAGATGGGATGTGAACGATTTTGTGTTTTGGTTAAAGAAAACGATATTAAAATTTTAACTGTCCCACCCAATCAATAGAGCCCTCAAGTTTGGCTTCCATAAAACTATTAGGTCGTCTGCTTTTATAACAAAACTAGCTGAATGCCCGGTTTTTGCTCGTGATGAATTAGTCACCTTAATACAAAATTTCTTTCTGGTTCTTCCATTTATAGACAGGTGGTATATCGATGTTGTGTCGCCAGTCCTTGATAAAGCGACATAAGACTTTAGACCACAATGTTTATCATTTTCATTTTCAATAATAAGAGAGCTATTGTGATGAAAGAATAATGTGGTATATCATTAGAAAACCTGATATTAATCTGGATCTTACACTTACGCTTAATTTTTTTTAATTCGTCTCTGCAAAATAAAATTGACGTTCACATGTTTCGAACCCGCTACCTCCGAAGTCTGGGGTAATAGCGCTACCAACTCAGCTATCGCTTCTATTGTCAAATGGGAGATTTCAAAGTTATTTTCTTTCTGATTCTTTCTCATTGAAGATCGGGGTCAGCTAAAGTTTGAGTGAACCAAAATATTATTAAGAAGAAGAACGCAGAATCCAGATCTAATATCTTGCCGAATTTATAGAAGAGGAAGATTCTAAAGTAGAAATGAAGTGAAATCAGAATCCAGATCTAGATCTAGAACAAGATCGCTTATAATCTGAAGATTCCAGGGCCCACTTTAGAGTCTAAATCTAGAACAAGATTGCCTGTAATCTGGATATGTTAGGGCCCACAGTTCTTTTTTTTTTAACCTGCATTTGCGTTTTGTGGCATTCGGGCACGCCTTCCAAGCCCGAAAAAATTTCTTCTTCTCTTAAGCATTTTGATGAGGAAAGGTGAGAGTTTGACGGCGAGTGATTGCGGGCTTCTGTGATTTCTAGATCTAGAAGATGAAAATTCTAAAGTAGAAATGAAAAGAGTAACCAGAGAGGATAACGAACCAAATAAATTTAGGCCGAGAGCTCTCATAGCTGCGGTAGAAAATAAAAGATTAACCGGCGAGGATTACAAACAAAATAACTTTGAGCCGAGAGTTCTCAAAGTTACGGAAAATATGCATGAGCCTACACCAAACCAGAACTCACAGTAATTTTTCATGAATTTCAGTGAAAACCGCATTTAAATCGGTTCTGTGGTTACGGAGGAGATAATGATTGGAGTCCAACCGAACGCCTTTTAAATAAGAGATGTTCATTGCTACCACTGGCTTGAATCACTTGTAAGAAGTCTTAGAAAGTGACATCATTATACGGTATTATTCTAGTCCTATCAATATTTACAAGAACTACTTGCAATATGAAAACCATCTTGGAACTGGTGATTATTCTGATGCTTATTTACCTATTACCATTGCCAATTTTCATTCGCATCGCTGTGACTTATACTCATGATTGTGCATACATTTCCTTAAATTGTGTACCATTTTCTGTACCTCAACAGCGACGGATGCATAAATAATGGTATCATCTGCCTGCTGTTTGAGCCTTTTCAACAATTAATCTTACAATGCATGTAAACATCTGGGACTCAGTACTAATTAGGCATTATCTCTCTCTTTCTCTCTCTCTCTCTCTCTCTCTCTCTTTCTCTCTCTCTCTTTCTCTCTCTCTGTCTCTCTCTCTCTTTTTCTATCTCCTTCTCTCTGACTTTATATCTCTATATCTCTCTCCTCTCTCTTTCTCTCCCCCTCTCTCTCTTTCTCTCTCTTTTTCTCTCTACCTTTCTCTCTCTATCTATCTCCTCCTCTCTTTTTCTCTCTCTTCTTATCTATTTTTCCTCTTTTTGTTTTTTTTTCTTTTTAATTATGCCTGCTCTTATCTATCTATCTATCTATCTATCTATATTTCTATCTATTTATCTACCTATCTATCTGAATATACTAATAATTACAACTTGGAAGGCTTGCTTTCATACAATTTTGTTTTTACGGTACTTTGCACTCAGTGAATAAGGTTTCTAAGGCGGCGGGTTGGCCTTTTCTTTCGCAGTCACGTGAGGTTTTGTTTCTCTTGGGTCAAGGAACCAAAGTAAATCCCGATAATTATCTGAGCTACTTTGAAGAGAAGGGCACTTTTTAACACTACGTGCTCCATCAAGAGGATATCTATCTATCTATCTATCTATCTATCTATCTATCAATTTATTTATTTATCTATATATCTATAGATGTATCTATTTATCTGTAGATCGATCGATATATCTATCTATTATTCTATCTACTTACATAAGAATCTAGTATTTCTACAATTGGAGAAAGTGCTCAACATTTCTTTCGATTCTGGAGCTTGAATATTTATGAAATTTAGATTTAACTTAGATTTTAGTGGTGACAAAGTTGTTTCGTGCCTCATTGAGGACACTCTTCGAACGACTCATGTTCTTAGTCGTTAGCTTGCCTCCCCTTGTGTTGATGCTCCGGCTCGCACACGTGTGGAATTCATCCTATTGTGGAAAAAAATAAACAGATCTAACGCATTCTCACATAAACGAGAAAATGTAACCTTTGCCCATTAGGAAAATATTACGTCACCAGTAAGATACCGCAAATTTCGTGGGTTTAAGCAGCGATACTGGAATTGATTTAGGTAAAGGTAAAAACTGACATCCGATTGCGAAAGGAAAAATAACGATCCTTATACGAGAGTTGCCAAACCCACTCTAAAGTTCCTACATGCCCAAGTTTTTCTTCTAAATAAAGAATATAACGTGATAAGCTTTGGATTGAAAAAATGCATGATTTATATATTACTCAGTTCATTGGATTAAAAAAAAAGCCTAGCGCTTGTTTCGAAGAATTTTAAAAAATTTGGTAAATCTTGGCATCGAACCCTCGACTTAAACGCACCATGACTTTTATAATATTATCAAGACGCTCTAAACATTGCATCAACGGTGCTCAGAACACATAGGCAATCTGAACGAAGTAATTGTGGTTTTGACTGTCTTGTGAATAAAGATGACACTGAAAATGGCCAGGTTTTGAATCAAGAGGTTGGAGTGTATTCTTATTTTAAATGTCGATAACGGTCTTTCTCAGATTTATTTTGGATTGCTAAAACATATGGACTCATTCACCACTGTTAATGTACCCTTCCAAATTGGAGGTCACAAACATCGGCCTTGATCTAGATCTAATCATTTTGCGATCATCTGCCCAAATGCCCCGTTATTCTGACTAAGGGGTGAGACGACAATGCCTTACTACTAAAAGAGGCGTTAATTTTTTGTGAAAATGACAAAAACTAAGAGGATTGATATCTATATCAATAGTTCTGAACTAAATCTACGTCACAACTTGGGAAACATAATCTCTTCCGCATTCCTTCTCACAGATTGCACACTCTTTTTGTAGCACGATAGGGAAAAATATTACGCAGTTGAAAAAAACGGCCTGAGACCACTTTTGATACGCAATTTCGAACTAATACGTAGATTTAGGTCAGAACCATTACCCACAAAATTTTCAGACTTTGGTGCATGCCCCTGGAGTAGTGAAATTATGCTACTTGTCAACAAAAATTTTGCCCTTTCAACCATTCTCCGAATTTCAGCATTTTGCCAAAAAATGTAGACTCGAAGCAAAATAATTGTCTCTCACACTCTATAGATTTCAAAAAGCCAAGACTGAAAAAATGAAAAGAACTGCCAGGCACTGTGAGCCCTATGTTGATTGACATAGAGGTAGGGCAGGAGACAGACGTAACTCAGCGTGCAAGAGACGAATAAAAACAAATTGGAAACGAAAGTGTAGAAGCAGGGAGAAAGAGACTAGAAAAAAGACAGAGGTGTAAAGATCAAGTTAGATGACTAAATAATACTGAAAAAAACACAAGATGAGGCAGGCTAACGACCAAAAATTGAAGAAGTCGATCAAAGAGAGTCCTTAACGGGGCACCAAACAACGCTGTCACCACTAAAATGTAAGTCACATCTAGATTTTACACATATCATTCTATCTTTCTATTTATCTGTCAGTCTATCTACGTATCAATCTTTCACCTGTATCTCTCAAGCTAGCTAACTACCTAAAAGGTTAAGTGTCTAAATACCTAAACACCACTCTCTCTATCCCAATATTCGCATATCGATTCATTTATATATCTGGATATCTATGTATGTATTCATCTTCAAAATTACTAAATTTTCCAACAAATCATTAAGTCAATAAGACCTGAGAATATACAAAAGAGTAAAAAAGGAAATATAGACAAAGAAATGGCGAATGAGAATGTAACATCAGACGAGGGTCAAAGAAAAATCACATAAAAATTGTTTGATTAAGAAAAATGGAACGTTTCGATTTAAAGGCAGATAGATTTATTTCCGAGACGTTTGAGACTTGGAATGTGAATCACATATATAGAAACAAATTACAGTAATGGAGAATTCAAAGTAAAGAAATTGTAAGGAAAACCATAGAAATCAAAGCAAACCAAGATATTATTAAAACCTATGATATCCAATGATAAGATTAAATATGTTAGAATGTTTATGACAACTAGC
Organism: Elysia marginata; assembly: GCA_019649035.1. Classification (NCBI taxonomy): domain Eukaryota; kingdom Metazoa; phylum Mollusca; class Gastropoda; family Plakobranchidae; genus Elysia; species Elysia marginata. The sequence goes on along the minus strand of BMAT01001966.1, from coordinate 1,125,952 downwards.
AAAATGATTAAAAAGGTGCCCATTTTAGAAATTTTAACGTACGATAATATACCATATCAAATTATCACACAGATTGAAGATTGTCCTTTAAAATTAAATGCCCAGAAAAAACTTTTACGCTGAAATAATGAAAAACAATATTTAAAAGATAGAAGTTCATTATAAACAGAATTTTTTTTGTATAAAAAGGGTTTATACTGATTGAAACCAGAGCGCAGTTAAATTCATGCTTTTTTTATACACAAAACCTTTTTAGAAAAAAAATGTCATTATTTTTATCAACATGGGAAATGTAAAAAGTGTCTAGAATCTAGCAGTTGTTGAGGGGGGGGGGGGAATGTTCCGTTTAGTTCAATTTTTGTATTAGATCGCCTGAAGGTGCTTTTTACATTTGGTTGTGTCCATCGGTTGAGTTGTGTAAAAATGATTGGAGCTGGGTCTGCAAACAGCCCTCACGCGCCATGCGTTGACCAGTGTTTATGTAGAGAGATTTGGCAAACATGAAGAAAACTAAAGCCTTATCACTTCTTCCCATTTTTTCAATTACAGACGCTGTTCGTTCTCTCTTCCGTTTTTTTTTTTGTTTTGTTTTGTTTTTGTTATACTTTCTTGCAATCATTGTATGAGGACATCTCTCTCATGCTGAAATGCTGGCTTTCAGTTTTATGCAAGCGGGTTTTTCGGCTAAAAAATTTTAGTTTTGTTGCCAGTTTTATAATCTCTTAACAGAAATGAAATCTTTATGATACACAGTGGTAAGAACATTTTTATTGTTTGGTGCTTTTTATCACAGCTTATTTATGGTAATTAAGATTCACTGCTTTTTATATTTACATCGCTTTTTCTATTGATTGGATTGTTCGATAGCCGCAGGTAATGTTCAAACATCCTGACAATTTTTTAAAATCATTTTTAAGGTGAAATTGGCAGAGTAACAAAACTATCTGCATTTTACTAAATATGTAGAAGTCCCACAAGGTGATTCAAGGTAAAAAGTTTGTAAATTTCAAGAATATCAACATCACAGGGAATATTTTCTTCTAAAAGATGGACATTTTTTGGGAGGGGGGGGGTTGAATGTAAAAAGTTTAATTATATTATAAGTTATTACAAAGGCTGGGAAACACTTTCTCCTATTCTCTATAGGTATTCACTCTATTAAAAAAGATTTTTTAAAAGTTTTGACAGCACATGTCAGCGTAAGTAAACTGCTGTCGCCTACACTATTGGCAACTTTACACTGATTACATTAAACTTTTCATCTCAGTATTTCTTCAATATATCGGTTTATCCTTAAGGGGCGTTGTTATTTATCATTCTGTCTAAAACTACAAGTGGTCTGCTCCTTGTCACTTCATTCTTTATCAGACTAAAGTCACTTTTATATCAAGATATTTAGCAATACTATAACGCATTAAGAATATTGTTTTTACAAAAACATCTTTTTTTTTCCTGATCGGCTTAAAGATACACAGTTGTGCCTTTTGATCAAGATGTCTTCATCATTTCTATTTTGCTAATAGGTAATCGTACAACTTGTGCGCCAGTCTGGACTGTTGAAATTGCCACGCCTCCACAGCCCGACCCAACTATATCGTTCTAATGCGTCAAAACTCAGCTTCTCCTCAAAGTGGAGCTGGCACTCCTTGATCGAAGAGCTGAATAGGTTCCTGATTGCTCGGTCAGCGAATAATTTCAAGTTAAATGCTGCTCCAGGATTGTAACCGTCAAAGACTTCAAGCCCAGACGCTCTGCAATCGTTAAGGGTAGATAAAGATGGGTAAATCCAAATAGATACTGAGGGATTGAGAAAAAGTCGGGGAAAAGATGTTGATTGACATAGAGGTAGGGCAAGAGACAGACGTAACTTAGCGTGCAAGGGACGAATGAAAACAAATAGGAAACGAAAGTGTAGAAGCAGGGAGAAAGAGACTAGAAAAAAGACAGAGGTGTAAAGATCAAGTTAGGTGACTTAATCATATTGAAAAAATGAATTTATATTGATTAGTAGGTATATCCCTTTTTGCTTTCTTTTGCATGACAATATTTTGTTAATATTTATTGCGATTACTTTGTTAACACATTCGCGTATGTAGTTTTATATAATATTTGCATTTACATGGATATAGACCAGACCACTACTTGCTGTAACAATCGAATAATTATGAGTTTTTCTGTGAGTTTTTAGACACGTTATTTAAAACTTTTCACCGCTCTATCTAGACTTGTTTGTGACATAAATGTGCATCGCAGCATTATAAAATCAACGTACGATGCTCCTTTACACCAACAAGTCACCCATCTTATTCCTATATTGCGTTTCGAGTGAAACAAAAGTCGTGCTTTTAGGCGTTGGATAATAGCTTTTCTGTGTCTCAACAGAGTTTTTTCAATATTTTGCAAACAGGCTTTTTCAATTTTTTTTTCTTTTACAACTTTTCCTATGCTATTTAAACATTTTCTTATCTTTATGCCAAATACTTATTTGGTGTGCTGTATTCAACGTTGAATATTTTACAGCAATATTCCCGCATTTTTAGGAGAAAAAAAACAAACCTACCTCATATACAGTTATCATACTTTCTAGAAGCTAGGAAATAACAATTTTAATTCAGTACAAATACTATTGTAAACAATAAAAAAATCGGTATAACATAAATGAGTAAAACAAAAACAAAAAAAAAACATGATAAAGCGTATAGATAAAGTAGGAAAATATACTGTTAATTATACATTAATTACTCTATACAAAATACGAAAGCAATATTTAATGTGTAAAAAAAGAAACAAAAAAAAATACCTTTTATTTGAAAACCTATTCTTTAATTATAACGAATAGTGCCAATCCAATCTCGATCTTGCTGCCAATGGATAAGCAACTACAATGTATTACATAAGCTGCACAACATGTCTAAAAAATATGCCAGGTGCCTTTGAAGCATCAGTTTTGAAGTTTTAAATTTTCCTTAAATTCCTGCTGGGTTTTTTTAATGACAATTTAATGAAATAGAATCTACACCGTACATTGTCTTGGTGACGTATTCTGGTTTTTTTGTTTTCTTTTTTTTTGTGTTGTTTTCCTCTTTGGTTTTATATTGTTGTTTTTAGAACCAATATAACAACTAATAACCTCGAAAAGGGTTTGGTAAAGCTCACCGTTAGGCTTCAAACACACCTTACTCCCTTAATAGTAACAATAAACAAAGCAGTGGCAAGTTTGAACTCGGGAGATTTTTGAGGCACGAATCTGTTAAGAAGAAAAAAAAATTAGCAAAGAAAGGACATCAGCAACTAAAAAGATGGAAAAACAAGAACAAGAACTAGAACGAAAAAGAAAAAGAACATAAAGAACAAGAACAATGCAGGAACAAGAAGAGGAGGAGGAGCAGGAGGAAGAAGAGGGAGAAGATGAAGAAGTGGAAGAAAAAGAAGAAGAAGAAGAAGAAGAAGAAGAAGAAGAATTAATTGATTTTACTTTTGTAAATTAAATTTCATATTTTTTCAGGTGTTTACTTCTCTTTCAATTTTTTCCTTCGGTACAGACGTGTAAGCGATTTTATGTTTGAATTTTCAAATTATTTTAAAGATAGACGTAAGCTCTCCATCATACTCAAGCCAAAGCCTCCAATAACAATCTTTCATCCATCTAGATCTATCTACGTGGGTGTGAGCCCCTTGCACAAATCTTGAATGGTTCGTTAGGCCCTCACCCAAAACACGAGACTCGCCTGATCGAAATTGCTTGTTTTGGGAAAGAGTCTACTTCTCTCTGGCTTTTCTTTTCTTGAATCAGGAGAGACGCTTGGTCTGGAGATCGTGTTATACAGCGCAATATATTATCCTATCTTGCATCTAGTTTTTCTTCCTATTCCATATTTTAAGCATAGGCGCAGTAATGTAAAATATCTTTGCAGAATAAAAAAGTACACCATAAATAAAGAAAAAAAATGAGATATCTACTTGATGTAAGAAAAAGACACTCACATAAAATAGATGCTTTTCTTTTCCTTGTTCCTCCTCCTCTTCTTCTTAGAAGAAGAATAAAACCCACTGACCAATTCTCAAACAGGACTTTATAAATGAGTTACTGTTATTATGTTTAGTTTTTTTTTATTCAAAGGGTCTGAGAGTAGATACCGTAAAAATCATTTGTGTATATATCACATGGATCTATGCGAGAGAGAGAGAGAGAGAGAGAGAGAGAGGGGGGGGGNGGGAGAGAAAAGAAAACGAAAAGAATAGGCAAAGCGCACACAGAGAGAAAAATGAGAAATAGATAGAGAGAGAGAGACAAAAGAAAACGAAAAGATAAATAAGCAGAGCGCACACAAAGAAAAAGAGATAAGGAGAGATAGAGAGAGGGAGAGAGAGAGGAAAGTTTAATCAGGTGCGTCTAAAATGAGATGACACTGTAACTCAGTCCACAGCTCACATCAGATAGCCGTGCCGTCCAACATGCGGAATTTAGTGAACGCTACTAGATCTAGTATCCTAGGGTGGGAATCACTTCATTAGCTCACCGTAATAGACTTGGGGGAGAATTTACAGCTTCTTTTATGCAGTATTGGCATCACGAAGGCATATAGACTGGGCGCATCACTCCTGCTTATTTTTTCTCACTGGGGCAGATATAAAAAAAATAAACGAGAATCATCAAACATAGATCTAGGCTTAGAAGCTCTATCTACATCTAGTTCTAGATTTTATTCAGCACCTAAGTAATATTATCATTACTGAGAGCTGAAACTGTTTATAGACCTCGGTCTCGGCAGTTGTAGCTATGACAAGAACATAATAACACTAGTACTTTGACAGGATTTGTTACAAAGCCTTGATTATTCATTTTTCTTTTAGTGCTCTAAAATTCAGTTTTGACTGTATCATGTATCATGTATATATTACTTTCTGCTGGTCTCATCAAAATTCATATTCACAGTTCGTAGAAGGGGCACGTTTTCTAATACTTGTAAAAAATTGTTGACCTCGTTTCCTTCCTCGAAGCCTTTTTCTCGCAATCCTTCTCTACATAGTATCAGTAGTTGCTGATGTTCTTGTTCTTTCAATCTTCTTTTTCCGTTGCTTTTATTATCTAAAGTATTACTTAAACAATATTATCTGAAGGTGTTACACAAACGCCTGCAATTATTTTGGTTGCTGATTAGGTTCATTGTAAATTAAACCCTTCGTTTCACATTCTTTTTTATTTGTTTTTTTTTTTGTTTCGTTTCTTTTCAAATTTCAGTTTGATATCCTCTATTTTAGAGCTCTGTACTCCTTAAACAGAATTTCTATTAATCAATGAAAGGTCTTGAAAGTTTTTTAAAAAAATTAGAAAGAAAAAGAAGGGAGAAATCCCGAAGATGATAGGGATAGAGAGAAAGTAGGGTGACATCAAACTGGGAAAAAAGACTAGAAAGAAGAGAGTCGACTGGAAAAAAGGTAGATGGACATGAGAAAAGATATCAATATGACTTGACTTAGGGCCTTTCGCATCTCAGTGCTCCTACTGGGACGCCTCGGCTGCTTCTCGAATCCTCGCTGTAAGCTTGGTCCACTCGTCTCTCTGCTGTGCTATAGATCTCAGGTGCTCTAGATCGTGGCTGCTTTTCACGAAGGAAAAAATATAATGTGAATAAGAAATCGAAGAAAAGTAATATTTGGTGCACAAAATTGAAAGGAAAAAAAGAAAAACCGAAAAAAAATCGTTAAATCGAGATAAGATTTGTCTTATAGTATATACAGAGCTAGAAACAGGAGAATGTAGTGCGGAGGGTCACAAATACATAAAGAGGTAGACATGGTAGACCTGGCGGTACAGATCGATGGAGTTGTGGTGGTATATAATCCCCAATGTAGATTAATCAATAAAGGTAGGTAGATAGGTAAGTTTGCAGAAAATAGCAGCGGAATGATACACAGACAGGTGTAAGGGCAAGTTTTCTCTCAAAACAACTTGGTTTTGACGACCACGAACAAGGAAAACAAATCTTTATAAATGACAAATTCATCTAGAAAGTTTATATTCTAAAGCAAAAGTTTAAATGATATCAGAATCAAATATTTAAAATAAGATAATAATAGGCGATCACATAAATGACGGATATATAGTGAAGAAAGAGATAGAGACAGAGTTGAGTTCGAATAAGATTACAAGGCAAACAACTGCAATAAGAGCTCCCAAATTACTGCAGAAAAAATTATTAGCCCAAGTTGCACAAACCCAAAAGCTTGTCACACAAAATAGAAGAATACACTAACAATTACATCCAGTTACGCCAGAATATGATAAAGTTCGAACTCGATAGAATACTTTCAGCCGATAAGGCAAACTGAAACAATAATTATCTAAACAGTATTTTGTGAAACAACAACCTGTCAATCACCAAAATGCAGGTATAATAATACTAGAAATAATAAAACTCCATCGAAAGTAATGAAAAAATAAAGAAATTAGCGTGCTGAGTTTGTTAAATAGAATCTCAATGAATGTTATGTTGCTATAATTCTTATATTACGCGTTCCTAAGTTTTCTCCTATTTGGGATATTTTTTGTTAGGTTGGGTTATTCCAATTTGATAAATGGAAAATCCCTGGTGGAACATTTTGTTGCTGTTATTGTTGTTGTTTGTTTTTTGTTTTGTTTTTAGCTGATACCTCTGTCGGTTTCTAGTCTAGGAAAACTTTTATCGAGCGAAAGATAATATGAAGAAGAATACCCGTGACCGAAATTACGTAGTTGTGAATACAAAAAAATGCAGAAAGGAAAAAGTTATTCTCTTACTTCACGTTTACTTTTTGTCAAAAAAACAGTTTGATAATAGTAATGATACATAATGTTTTAATATTTACGACTCGTGGTCAAATCTGATATTCATTCGTACTCTAAGTATAATTTTTTCTTTGTTATTTCGTGTAAACTTTAACTTAATAAAACACATACAAATGTTAGATCTTAGTTAAAATTATTTGGGTGATGATAATTTATGTAAAAAGAGGAGTGACCTCGCCTCACTACCAATTTGATACCCGTTGTGGCACCAAACATGTTCTGATACGTGAATATTGACATTGGTGTAGTGGCCTAGTGTAGTAACATTTAAAAAACATAATAAAAAACAATTTAACTCAGAACGGATATTACTGTCTTTTTAATTTCAATACTAAATGTGTATCAATGCAATACTATATATTTTATTATTATGTATTCTTATATTTACTGTTATCTAAGATGTAGCAATCATCAAATATAACCACTACGTACGAGTGTTTTTGGTTCAAACCACACCCATGCAAATGAACGAAGAAGAATTAAATCATGTTTAGTAAATTAGTTAACACCCCACTATGACACTTATGTAGAACAAGCCACTGCCTTCTTGAGGGCCCCTGTAATGTCTATTTTTTTGTTTACGGCAGCAAATAAAAAAGAGAAAAAAAGCTGCAATTACACTGCTTGGTAAGCGTGTTGTAATTACTATTAATATAAAAAATATTCATTAGTGTTAATACTACAATTTTTGATTGGTATAAGTTTTAATATCACAGCACCAATCATATATTATCAGTGGTAGTGTTGCTGGCTTTTTAACTATTATTAATATTATCATTATTATTATTATCATTATTAATAAACAGTATTTTTACCATTTTTGTTATTATAAATATTTTGACTGACTCAATTGGTATCAATGCTTTTCTCCAATTAACGCTCACTTCATCATTATGAATATTGATATTTTTTGACTGTACGAATTTACTGTTATAGGCAGATCATTGTGTTTTCAGCTACGTAAAAACTACAATTATTCGCTGACATATGAATGTTATCCTTATTATTGCTAACTTTATAATTATTGTTATCATTATTATTATTTTTTTTATTATTATTACTACTACCGCTCTTAATAATGCTTGCACTATCACACTTTCATCATCACCATCATAATCTTAACCATTCTCAATACAAACAATAAAGCACCACCTTATTAATGCAAATGTAGATATAAACAAAACAACATCGTTAACATACAGATAGCTTTACTATTGTACACAATTACAACATTTACTATATATGATTATATCTATATGTTATATCAATCACTTTTGCTGATATGGCAAAAAATGTTATTTGGCAGATGTTATTTTTTTTTTTATTATTTTTTTTTAACTTCTCTTCTTTTGCAAGTAGTAATCTGTTTGTGTTATACCTTTCAAAAAGAAAATAAAAAAAATTATTTAAAAAAAATAAAAAAAAAACATTTAAAAAAACATTGTTAACTTCAACAGCTTTCTTTATTGAGTGAGGATATCTCTGATTAAGTTTCTTTTTACTAATCTTGAATTACTGGGAATTCATTAAACGCTATATTTGTTCTCTTGTTTCTTCATTTTCCGCATCGTTAATTTTTCTATTAACCCTAAAAATGTTAGCCTCCCCTAGTAGCAAATTAGTGTCCGCCTGGTCTTTCTAAATACCATGTTTTCTGAAGCTCTATTAATAATTAATTCAGTAAATAGAAACCATTCAGATCTCCTTTTTTTAGTCCTAACAAGCCACAAAAAGTGGTAACTGAAAACGACTAATAGTACTTTTAGCTCCAAGGACAAAAAATGATTGACATCTTTGATAATTTGACGTACCCTTTACAATATTAATTGCGCCTGTAGAAAGTTGGTGGAAAAGATAACAAAAGGGAGATAATTATAATAAAAAAGACTCAAGCTTGAAATATAAAATATAAAGAAATAAAAACTAGAGAACGGTATGGAATCTAAAAAGAAAATAAACAGGAGAAAAGCTCTGGTGGTAAGCTAAAAAAAGAAACAGGATAAGCAAATACAAACCTTTTTTGTGCTTTTGCCCCTCCCTCTTCAACTTTTTCCTCATTTTCTCTCCTGCTTTCTCTTACAATCTCTTCCCCCATTTCTCTCCTATCTTTTTCCTTCTTCCACTTTATTTTTTGGCTTTTGCTCGGTCTCCTTTTTCTTTCCATTATATCTCTCTATCCAGTATGAAAACACCGAATTCACTTCACAATAAGACTTAGATAATCTAGGGGAAATGGCACACCGTGTACAAGAATGGTCATATATCACTTCTAAGATCAAGAGAACAGCCAATGGTGTAATGTCGGTTGACTCTGCAAGCAAAAGGCAATAGGAAGATAGAATATCTCTCTTAATTTATATACCTTTTAGCATCATTTTGTTTGTCTCTTTAATTGTTTACCTATATAATTTATCTTTCCTATTTCTGTCTACCTGTCTATCTTTCTGTCTATATACCTACCTATCAATCACAACATCTCTCTACCCATCTACCTATCCTATATATCTCGTTATATACTTCTCCACAGACAACAAAGCAACCTAAAAATTAGTCATCCCAAATATGTTTTCAATAAACCTATCTTTCTATCCATACATCTTTCCTACTGTCTTTCAATCTTACGCTCTAGATCTCAATTCTGCTCACCAACTTTAGGTGACAACGTTTTTTGTTTCCTTCCACCAAGCTAGCACTCTGCCGTGGACTGTGATGCCAGTAATGGTGGGAGTCCGTCAGAGCTTGATAAATCTGCAATACCCCTCTGACAGCCGAACCAACAAAGGGCAACAGTGTGTGTGCCTTACAGATTAACTTCAGAGCACAGCCGCCGTGTGCAATATTACTGGAAATGACTGATGCCCGAAAAATTATTTAAACTCCCTAGAAAAATTTTGGTTATTCTTTCGGCTTCTGAATTTACGCTTTAATACTCTCAGTCAACGTGGTTTTCTTCTTTTTCATTTCGGAAACTGGATTTGGGCTTCCAAGAGGCTGGTGAATTTTCATCGCGTTTTATTTTTATAAAAAGATAAAGTATGATTTAAAAGATAGAACTTGTTTTTAAAAAGTTTTTAAATGCAGTATGTAAATACTTACACATAGTGGCAGAAAAGGTGAAAGTTTAGGTTACTGATGAACCAAATCTGTTGTACTGTCGCTTTGACGTCTTCGGCTTTGTAATAAAGTAGATTCGGTGAAAAAAATCTTTCATCAAAGGCCAAAAGAAATCATTGAAAAGTAACTGTAGCAACACTTGAAAATGTGTTAATGAAACAACAGTCAGGCAAACCATGAGTTCAGATAGAAACACCTGGGCGTATTTTCAAAGAAGGTTATCTGCAGCTCTCCCCAAATTGCACCTGCCCATATAAATTAAACTACCACTCAAACACCAAAACATCCACAGGATCCAATTTTTTTCTTGCCTCTGTGCTAAATGCACGAGTTTTGAGGATTGAAGGGATTGGTGGTGACAAGGGTACTCTTATTTGTCCATTTTTTTTCGCGAAAATGTGTTGTTGTTTTTTTATCAGGCCACCTTAATGCAGAACAGGAGAGGCACTGTGTAAAATATTTGTGCTGATACTACATTACTGAGACTATTAAGCAAGTTAGAAGAAGCCTGCCCGTCTCAAGTTATAGGGTTTGTGACTGTTGCAAGATTAACCATTTCGCTTTAGAAGTTGACAAAACGATAACATCTTTTAAAACTTAGAATAAAGGGAGAACCTGTAATCCTACTATATACCAATGCAAAAACGGTAGCTATAGTTGACAGCTATTGGTATTAAGGTCGAAAAAAAAATTGCGTGGACTTTGCATAAAGATTAATCAAAGATTACACTTATTTTCTAAGTAGACTAAAATCATTCAATGTCTAATCTTTAAATATGTTTTTTTGTCTATAAATCCACCCTTCAAAGTATAATCACCTCAGGTGTAACGTTTGGGGAATGTTAATCATGTCCAAAAAGAGAAAACAAACAAACTAGTCAAACAATTGTAAATATTGTTACAAGAAAATTTCCACCCACAAATACCCCTGAAGGTGGGTTTACACGGTCGCTTTCAGAACGTAAAATCAGAATCATATTTTCTCGGTGGAATCAGAACGGAGATTTCTCTTCTGACTCCGCCCGTTTTTCGTGGAGCTCTTACACTGGACAGATAAAGTAAACGAAACGAAATTTAGGCCACTCCTAGATCAAGAATCTCGATCTAATTTAGCGCTGAACCTTTTGCGTCAACTACATCTAGATCTATATCTCCATGCAGATATATGCAATATTACCGCAAGTCTGGCATTACATTCAAAACATTATGCTTACCATTATTTATTCAGTTGATTGACATTTTCTTTTTATGTATAGATGTCAGAAGCAAAGCCGAGCCCGATTCATTGGTGAAAGAAACCGCCATTTTGGTTTGAAAATTTTGAGGTTCGAGATAATTATCTATCCCAAAATGCATTGCAAGTTCTTAATCCCCACAAAAATGGGAAATATTTCTACTCACACTTTTTGAGTTAGAATCTATCTAAAAATCAGAAGGGAATGGGATTTCCAGGGTTTACTTACTCGTTCGAGAGCTCCAGAAATTGTGTTCTGGTTTTCTTTCCGACTTGGCATGCCATTTCAGAAAGGTTTTAATCCACCTTAATGTATAAACTGCCAGAAGTAAAGCTCAAAGTATCCTCAAAGACCTAACTGATCCAATAGATGCTAAAGTTCTCAAACCATATCGTTATGGAAAAAAATACAGCCAGTTAGGGAAATTCAGGACGTTCACTTAAAAAAAGAAAAATTTAAAAAAACTTGATAGGCAGATCCTAGGCTCTAAATAGGATGAAACGAAAAAAAACATGGCGCACAGAGTCTAAGTGGAAGAAAACATGGCTCACATAGTCTAAGCGGAAGAAAACTGTGCTCACAGAGCCTACGCGGAAGACAATACGGCTCACAGAGCCTAAGCGGAATAAAACATAGCGCACAGAGCCTAAGTGGAAGAAAACATGGCTCACATAACCTAAGCGGAAGAAAACACGGCTCAAAATAGCCTAAGTGGAAGAAAACATGGCCAACAGAGCCAAAGAGGAAGAAAACACGGCTCACATAGGCTAAGCGGAAGAAAACATGGCTCACATGGCCTAAGCGGAAGAAAACACGGCTCAATAGCCTAAGTGGAAGAAAACATGGCCAACAGAGCCAAAGAGGAAGAAAACACGGCTCACATAGGCTAAGCGGAAGAAAACATGGCGCACAGTGCCTAAGCGGAAGAAATAACGGCTCACAGAGCCTAAGCGGAAGAAAATACGGCTCACAGAGCCTAAGCGGAATAAAACATAGCGTACAGAGCCTAAGCGGAAGAAAACATGGCTCACAGAGCCTAAGCGGAAGAAAACCTATGCTAAATAAACAAGATAAACAAGATCTGCGCTGGAAAAAGATAAGTCGTTCTTTATTGTCTTTTTCATTCCAGATAGGCCTAGATCTAGTTGATACATTCTTAT
>BMAT01001966.1:1092267-1100626 GCA_019649035.1 Elysia marginata | reverse complement strand
TCCCCCTCTTTTCCCTACTGCATCAAATTTAAGCGCTTTTAACGCAATAAATTATCTTTTAAATATCCTTACCACCTACCGTTTACCTCATTTAGTGGTCTGTTCATACACTATTACCAAACCATTGGAAATTTTTTTAACCCAATTTAATATTTCTGTATTTCACTCTATCTCTCTCTCTCTCTCTCCTCCCCATCTCTCTCTCTCTCTCTCTCTCTCTTTCTCTGTAAAAGCATGACGCCCTTTTCGAAAACGTAGAAATCATTCATTAAATCTACCATCGTTCGAATTTGTGTTGCGCATTGCAATCTTTCATGGTATAAAAAATTTCCCAAGCACTATAATCGCAGCGCATGACATCATGAACGCACTTGCAGGTTTAAGTCAAATCCATTATGGCTAGATCTAAAACGTTTATGTTCTAGATAATTTAAAGAGCTAGAAAATTCCTTTTAAAAATAGCCAATATTGACATCCTTAAAGAAGTGCACGTCAAAATGCTGTACTTTAGTAGATACTCTATATTTTTTACGGAATTTTCGGTCTCCGAATGTTGATTTGTGTTGGCGTCTCTCAAACAAGAAGTTACTCTTATTAAAATTATTATTCTATGATTATTTTATTAGTATTATTATTAGTAGAAGTAATAGTATTATCATTATTATTATTATTATTATTATTGTTATTATTATTATTATTATTATTATTATTATTATCATTATTAGTATTATTATTATGACTCCTATTATTATCATCATTACTTTCATTATCATCATTATTACTACTCTTATTATTACTATTTATATTATTATTTTTATTCTGCAGCTAAATACGGTGTTATTAACAAGACATATAAGGGGAAAGTAGGATTTTAGTGCATCTCAAATTCGAACCAAGGGTCATAACTCGTAGAAATTTCAACATAATTAACAAAAATTGCGCATGTGGGTTGATATTCATCATGTCAAGTGATTTGCTTCTTTGCAATGTGCTAAAATATCAATATTATACTAGCAAAGTACAGTTAAATATTGTTATCCTCAATTTGATTTCTTTATCTCGGAATGACCTTTTTCTCTGCCATCGTTGATTATATTTTTTAGATTCTGCGTAAACTACAATCTGCATATATGTCCGAACACGATGAAACAAAAGACAATTCTCTTGCAAATTGCTTGAGGTCGTTTATTTTGTAATTACTCAACTGTTATAGTAGGCTACTAATACATAATGCAAGAAATGTATTTAAAATTTTTACTTGAATGTGCATTTATTTACAAAGCAACCTCTGCCATCTTTGAACACATAATATATTTGATGTCGAAAACGTGGGTGCTTACGCAGATCTGGTGGGTTTTTTTTTCGACAGATCTTTACAATAACTATGAGTGATTCATTTATCGTTTTCTTGCAACCATCACAATACTGTCCCTGCCAACCAAAGTGCAGTATCTCTCATATGGTTTTCACTGCAGATACTGCACTTTGATTGGCAGGGGCAGAATAGTGCCCTGTCTCTTTTTCTTTGAAATGATATTTGTTTCTTTCTTTTTTATCTTAATGCCTCATTTTCGAAGCCTTTTGAAAATTTGAGTTGGGATAAAAATTAACCCTACACATTTACAGAAACCCCTCTGTTCGGATCTTTTTTAGTTTTTAATTAGCCACAGTGAACAACTCAAGCTTCAATTTTAGAGAAGACATAAAAGCTTTTTGTGTTAACTCAATTTTTTTGTTTAAAATGTTAGTTACGCTCAAAGAAGTTAATAAAAGATTACATAGAAATGTCATATTTATCATTCCAACGTTTTTTACGTTTACAATTCAGTTGGACAGAGGAAAGAACTTGGTGGAAATGTAAGGGTTCTATGTTGTGCTGCACCCGTCTCACTCTGTCTCTGCCTCTCCCTACCCCCTCATCTCTCCCCCCACCTACTCTCCCTTTTGACTCTCTTTGTCTCCGTCTCTCTCCGTCTCTCTCCGTCTCTCCCTCTCTGTCTATCTCTGTCTCTCTGTCTCTTTCTGTCTATGTCCCTCTCTGTCACTCTCTCTCTGTCTCTCCCTCCCTCTCTGTCTCTCTTTCTCTCTCTCTCTATCTATCTATCTATCTATCTGTCTCTCTCTGTATCTATCTATCTATCTATATATCTATTATCTATCTCTCTCACTTTCCTTTACCAGCTTTTTGTACTTCTGTTTCTTCATATTTCATCCCTACCTTGGCCCCTTTTCTTCTTTTTTTTCTTTACGTCAATTTCCTGTCGTATAGATATTTATTTATATATAATGATAGGTTTTATAATTGAGTGTGTGTGTGTGTGTTTTTATTTTTTTAGTCCATCTATCTACCAAAATGTTTATCTGTCTGTCTGTCTGTCTGTGTGCCTGCTTGTGTTTTCGCTTATCCAGCTGCGTCTCTTATTTTCCGTCTTAATGTTCTGGTGCGTTTATATCAAATCGTCTTATGAACCAATCAACTTGTCTTTCAATCAATTTCTTCAATAATCCATCGATCTCTCAGTGCAACTGTCTTTTTATCTTTATTTCTTTCTATAACTACTTAATATCCGTTGTGTATGTGTGAAACATAAATCAAGCAATCAATCAATCAATCGATCTATCAATCTATCTATCTACCTGCTTGTTCGTTCGTAATCTGTCAGTTATTTAATCTATCATACAGTTTATTAACACACCACTTACCTGTCTGTTTGCTTTTGTATTTTTATCTATCTATTTATCTGTCTATTTTTCTAAATTATTTTTAAAAGTTTTATGCTATCTTTTAAATATCTAACGCACTTCACACCAGTTTTAGTGACAACTTCTTTACATTTCCTTGAGCTGAGCAAACACTCTACGGGAGACTGTGGTGCCAGTTGTGGTGGGAGTCCGTCAGAGCTTGGTCAATCTGCAATACTCGTATTATCGTGGCAGCCGAACAAAGTGTAACAGTATATTTATGTGCCTTACAGATTAACTTCAGAGCATAATCGCCTTGCGCAATATTACTGGAGATGACTGATGCCCAAACTTCCTCAAACTATTATCGATATCGTTTTTCTTTCGGCTTAAAATTCAGGTGATTTTGCTCTTGGCCATGTTGATTTCTAAAGTTGTTGGTTTTTGGTGTTTTTTTTTTGAAAACTGTAGATTTGAGTTCCTAAATGTTTTTGTTGATTAACAAATAAATGGTGTGCAATGACTCTTTTAGATGCAGTCTTCAAAGACAAGGATGTCTACACAATCACTCACTAATTTTTTATGAGACAACAGTGAAAATAACCAAGATAGAAAACAAGAATGTTTTACAGTCATCGACGACCAGGTTTTTATATGTTAAGTTTCAAGCGTTGGAGATCTGCAGGGCGTAAGAATTTAAGAAAAAATACGTCCATATCGTTACGACAAAAAAGTGTCTGAACTAAGTCCTGATAAAAATCAATACATTTGCTACTTTCTTAAACTGGTTGGCGAAACGTGACGGAGACCTGTGTTTTCAAAATTTTTTTTCTTTGCATACATTGATCTTCTCCGCCGAAAGAGGCACCGACTTCTAAAGTAAAGAATTCTTCTTACCTTTTCTCGGAGAAAAAAACTTAGTTTTATCTGTGATGGTAACCAGGGTGCGAACTTTAAAACACATCAAGAACGTTGTAACGGTATACAACACTCTATTTTTTAAGATTTACGATATTGTTTCCTTGGCCCAGTAGATAATTCTGCATTGCCCATGTGGGACAATTATAGAGAAACCAATCAATCTCTTGGAAATCAGAAAAGGAAGACTTCTCGCCTTCAAACATGGCCAATGAGAATATCAAGATCCCACAAAGCGAATTAGACATTTATTACGAGGCAGCACTCTATGGTTCCTTCAGAGCTACTCTATTTAAGAGACAAGTTAAGGACATAATCTTTAATCTCCTTCATAGTTAAAGTCTGTTAAATTTTTCTGCATAAAGGGAGGAAAAAAACAAAGCACTTTTCATCTTTGTATTTGCTGATAAGCCTTTGAGATGAAAGTTTTGAAAGTTTAGTACAGTTCTTTGTTATTTTGAAATTAATGTATAGGTTTTTTTGTTTATTTCAGAAACCTGCTGATTTTATACAACATCGATTTTTACCACATGCCGAAATAGAAATTTTGTTTACTTTGAAATGAGCATGGGGAATCTACAAGCAAGCCTTTGGACTGGTTTTCCTTGATTTGATCTTACAGCTACAAAAAGAAATTTTTAGAGAAAAAGAATTCGTGTTTCTGAAGACGTTTATTTAGTTTTGCTTTTGTAAAGGCTGGCGTCGAGAGTTCTCAACGTTGGTGAAATTTATGTCTCCCAATCTGTCCTAACGAGAACATTGTCACTTTTCTCATAACGAGGCGTTGGTATTGTTGTTTAACGTTTTTTTCTAGCTTTAAACCGTTACAAATTGCAATGAAGTATGTATATTTCGTGTAAAAGATTGAGAAATGATGTAGATTAAAATGAAGATAAAAAGAAGAAGAGATAAACTTCTAGAGTTCTGGCACCCGACTCATTTGGACAGCTCACAAGTAACAAATTAATATAAACTTTTGAGGACCGTCTTGCATTTAGAAAGGACATTTTATTTTATAAATTCCTAAGGTGCTCGAGTAAAACTTGTTACTGGCACGTGTATGAACGACACAGTAAATAAAAATTGATAACTGAAGGTATTGTGTCATCCATTATTTTGTACTTCAAAAAGTGTTTCATATCCACCGCTATATCGGTCTGCCACCCCAACATAGCCCCTTTGGAGCATCTTTATAAACAAGGACATAACCCAATCTTTTCTTTTCTCTCTAAATCATGCAGAACTAGCATATTAATGCATATGAGCTAATGCTTGAAAGAAATGCTAGATGTTTGAACGTATCATTTATATGAAATGATGAATGAGGCGAATATTATACTCATCAGAGAGATGGAAATGTTGCGTCGGATGCAGGGTCGATATGACCTTTCCAACCTGACTGGGAGAAAGGTTGCTGAAGTCAATGCGATCCCTCAACAAATTGCAAATAATGGCAAACACGAGTCGGCTGCTTGCATGATGCATTATTCTTTCTTGATTTTGTGAATGTTATTTAGATTTAGATTGCATGCATACCTAGAATTTTGCTTTATATTTATAAAGTGTAGCACTGACCTATAAGAGGTTTGGAGACTCTATGAAGTCAGCCGGCATTCTGTAAGCTAAGCCAAGGATTATAGAGCGAGGATCCCAGACAAGCAATGTGATTAATGCCTATCTCGTTCGGTTGACTTGCAAATATTTTTGCATATCTTGATTTTTTTTGTTCATTACAACCGCGAAGGAGGGTTTTCAAAACCCTTAGATTTAGTTCTTTGCGTTTTCATGCCAAAAGGGGCCCTCAATAAAAACTTTTAGACTTGATAATAGATTGTTTTAATAGGATCCCTTTTCTTTGCTACCCATGAATCATTACTTAAACCGAGTGTTAGTGAAGTAGAACTATAAATTTAAAAAAATATGGATTATAGTAATCCACCGCCGAAGGGAGTGTCAAGACTTTACACGTTTCCCCCAGCAGGCCAATACACACCAAAGCAAATTCAGTTCATGTTTCAGAGCATTCCAGCACGGCTGCCTATTAGGCGCTCAAATACTAACATTCTACAAATTTCAAGCACTGCATAGAGCCATGTACCCATTTTACAGGGGGGTGACTGAGGAAAGTGTGAATAAATTGCTTTCCTAAGGCATTTATAACATGCGTCGTGGTTAGGAATCGAACCCACGACCGCCGGATCATAAGTCCGACGCGCTAATCACTGAGCCACGCAGAATGATAAACAGAAGACTTGTTTCAGTTAAAGAACTCTGATATTTTCCTGGCTATCATCATGTTTGACAGTTGTTTCTCATTTTCTTAATATTATACAATATTTTTTAGTATTTTTACAACCCCAAGTGCATCTGCCTTGTAATGGTTTTTTTCTTCTTCAACGGTTTTAGGTCGCACGAAACTCTACATTCTTGAAAGCTGATAAGAAGAAATAAAGCCAGCAAATGGGAATAAACATGAAGCAATAATTATTATAAGATCTGAAATGCTCAAACAGCTTGAATTCTGTTGAGTCCGTAGGTTAGCTTAGCCATAACTACTATTCTATATATAAAAAAAACAAGAAATATCTTGTACAATATTCAAGCTATTGATGAAGTTATTCATTTAGGTGTTATACTTATGAAATGACTTTGCTTTTTCTTTTTAAAGATGACGGTTCGTTTGCAAAAGGAATTTCGATTCGTTTTACTGTCATAAGAATGTCGAGAAAAAATTGAGTTAACTTCAGTTAACGTCTTATTCTCGTGGTTTGCTTGTTGCAGCCATCTTCTCAACCTTAGCGGCATTTGGTCTAATTGCAATGATATATAATCATAATGTATTGAGTATCTTACTAACAGTTGTGATTTTCATTGCTACATAGCTGTAATACAACTTGCTTGAGACACTCTTTATTCTTTTTGGATTCTGGCAATGCCGCCATAAGACGGCATAAAAGAAAAACTCCTTTAATCTCTAAAACAATTTTAATTTTGATAAGTTTTAGATTGGCTAATCAATCAATCCAGCCCAAAATAGATATATTGAAAATCAAAGATTCATGTTACGAAGAAGGCTAGCTCCTCTTGAAGATATACATGCTTATACTCTTTAAAACCTTTTTAACGGCCAAATCGTTGTAGCGGTTATGCTTCACCACCAACAGCGAAAAGGCTACTTAGCACTAATGTTGGCTGACCAGAAGTACGTCTGGGCAAATATTGTGGTAAATGGTATAGCACTCTTTAGTAAATCTTGTTAAACTGAATCCGTCAGACAAGTCATTCAGTGCGAGTCCAGGGATTTGTAGCCCTGGGGTGAGTAGCTCTGTCACTCAACCAGCCACAAGGTAACTGACACAGCGCCTGTCTTGCCTTGTCAGAGAGAAATATCTCAATCTATACTTGCTCTTCTTGTCACTCTTATAAGCTTCTATATGGAGTTGTCGATGAGATTATATGACAAACAACCAAGTAGAAAATTACATAAATTAAATGCTTCCCTTGCTAAAATAATAAAATACGAGGCCATTAGCAAGTAGTGAAAAAGGGTGAGATAAATCAAAAGGGTAATATTTGCCAGAATTTTCAAACTTCTCATATTAGCAAGTTAGGCTGCAGCTAATTTTGAATGCAGGGTTTTATTTTTTAAGGCTAGGACTTTGAGAGAATCAAAGGTTAGTATTGAGAGAGAGATGCTGTTACGAGCTGAAAGATGTCAAGTTATAAGTTTTTGAACGCAAGTTTATTAAAGGAAAACATCATTTCACAGTCACTCGGACAGCACCGATTTGCACGTTTTCTTCATTTTGTGAATAAATTATTCCCTCGTGTAAACGGATAAAAAAAATCAAGGTCATGTTGTTCCTCAAAGTGCAGAAAAATCTGAGCGTTCAAAAAGCCATCGATGATAAAAAAAAAATATGACACGTGCGTTTTGTGGGACATAAGCTTTAAGCTAATACCACAGACACAAATAAATCGTGTCTCTATAAGCACTGTTTGTGCCTGACACTTTTGACGTTATACTTTGGGTGTTTGATGGCTTAAAAGTTTTGGAGTCTGATGTCTAGAAAACATGTGACTTTGTCTTTATGGCTGTCTAAAACCTGCGCGGCAGAATTAGATCACCTTTTATTTATACGGAACAGCATTCTTGTAAGTAATTGAACTTCAAACAAGTTTCGGTTGTAAGAAAGTGTACATGCAATGCTTAGCCAACAAGCAGTTATCATGTTTAGAATTTTGGCTAATGTAAGAAAAAAACAGTTGTAAAGCTCAAACTGTTTCGTGTCGGAGAAAATAATGAAAAGAGAAAAATAACTTAACTTGTGTCGGTTTGTACCGTTACTGTAAACTGCTGAATATAGCCCTTTAATTCAAATCTACAAAATCCGCTGTTGATCTGATACTAGAAACAGGGTTTGAATGAAGTAGAGCAAACATTTCTTCAAACCTATCGAGAGAGAACCGATTGAAAAACTTTTTTTTTTAACATAAAAAGCAAAAGGGTTGTTTCTAATTAACTGAGCATGAGCATACTAAAATAGAAGGGAAACTGCTGTCAATTTTGTTACCGTCACGGTCCTCCTTGTATAGATTTTATTTTTATTTTTCGGTGATAGTAGGGAGGATGATGAAAAGTAAAACAAGAAGAGTGTGTACCTTCATTAGAATCCAACACCCAAAGTGCTTTTGTGAGTCTAAGGCTCTTTATTCATCTTTTTTTACCAATGAGCAAAACAAGAGTATATCCCAAAAA
>BMAT01001966.1:1084767-1087267 GCA_019649035.1 Elysia marginata | reverse complement strand
CGTAGTTTTTATAAAAGCCCTTAAGGGTTTTACCTAATAAAGGTTAGAAAAAATATGAAGTCAAACTCTGACATTGCAAAAAGGCAGGCTAGATAAACTTACGAGGTGCGTTTGTCGTCACCTTCATTATGTGTCAAAGTTTTATCTACGAACTCAAGAAACAGCAACTACGTTCAATTGTTGTATGTATTGAAAGGAGAGTATGAATGTTGGCAGCCAAGTTAACATGTTCGGCAAACTTGAATATGTTGGATTGCAATGTAACATATTAATTAATTAGAAACAATACAAGAAAAATCAACCTTAACTTGTTAAAACAGAATTTTTAAAAGTATGAGTCTCCAACTCTTAGCATAATAGTTCTTTTAAAAGAAAGAGGTCTGCATATCTTGTGAATTTTCAATAGTTCAAAAGGTATCAAGGGGTGCAAAACTTGTGTTTAAAACTGCTAGAATCAATATTATTTTTGTCACAGGCGCTTAGCTCAAAACCTTTTGTTCCATCATATAAAGTCGAACTCTGTGCATTCTTTAAAGATAACAGCTTAACCAACATTTTATATAAGTCTGTAGAAAGCTTTTTTTACCATCAAACTGATAGAAACATCTTCATTAACTCAATTATTAAAACTATTCAAAACGAAATGAATTTTTTTTTCACATAAAAATATTCTTATTTTTTATTCCTTAACTGACTCGGTAGTGAATAGTGTGCTATCGCTCTCTCGTTGCATTTTGAGAATAAAAACACGTCTGCATTTGGATGTAAAATACAAACGTGACTTGACTCTGATGTATTTTTCAAAGACGTCCATTAACTGCTAAATGGAAAGCTTGTGCCGATCTAATCAGTTCATGGCTGCTCACACATCTCCTTCTCCCCTCCTTCTCTTAGAACTGACTATTTCTGGTTTTCGTAACGTCTCTGAACGAGAAACTATCAACGTTTGGCTATGGTCCTGAGTTCACTTTAAATTTTCGCAGTTAAATTAACTTATACTAGTTATAGTCTGATACTTTATCTAATTGCACTGTGGGATGAGATTTTGTGAAATCATTAACAATCGGTACTTTCAAACATGATCCTCATGCAAATCTAAATCCATATGACGAGGTAAGGTTGTTGTTAAAACATGAAACGTGAGTTTGAATTTTTCCATGCACCAACTGTTTAAGTGTGCTTAGTAGTATTTATCGACGTACTGAAAAATCTACTCTATTGTAATTCATTGCTATATATATTTATGAAAGATATAAGATTTTATCGTTCCTTCTATTTCGCCTTATACATATGAGGCACTCCCAAAAGTTGGTCAATGAAACATGGGCATTGAGTTGAAAAAACTAAACTCCCCCAAAACACTTTAAATTGGGTCTATGGTATAGAGAAATTATCTATCTTTACTAATGTGAAAGAAAAAAGATAAAAAAATTTACCCTTGTAAAGGTAAAAGCCGTTATAGTTACAGCTCCCTTCATATTGAGGACATAACGACTCACTCCGATAGAAGTTTATAATTCTAAAAGTATGCATGTTTTATGGGATATTTGTGGTAGGAGGTTTTAGGCTACCCATTATTGAAAAACTACAACAGTTTTTATGAGTTTCACTCAGTTTTTTTTTTTTTTTGTAGAGGCAAAAATGTGCCGAGACATGCTGTGTTTATGGGAACCGAATATTGAAAAGTTTAAAATTTCCATAAATTTTTTACAGATTCTATTCAAATTTCAATAAAATTATCTTAAGTTTACTCTAGACCTTGCATTTATGAAAGTTTTCAATTAGTTTCATTTTCAACAATGGGAACATAATGTCTTTTTTCGGACATAACGTTCACTACAAAAATGTAATTGTTAAACGATTCTATTAGAAATAAAAAAACACAAGCTTTTTGCAGGTTTATTTGTGATAAACTATGTTTTCAAAGGTCTAGAGGGACAATTTTGATGAAACACGGTATATTTTCCCTTTTTTCCATAATGTAAACACGCATCATATTGAGGACATAACGTTAACTACAAAATTTAAACTAAAAGAAAAAAACACCAAGTTCTCTTTAAGAAATCTATATCTAGATTAAGACCTTATCATGCACAGCATAAGCCTTGAATCTACTCGCTTATAAACATTGTCGATACAATTTTACACACAACTGCTACTTAAAATCTCAGGTTATTTATTTGGACATAACGCTCACTCCGTAAAGTTGTCTTTAGATCTATATTTTAAAACCTAGATCTAGTTCCAGAAATACACATTTTTCTATTCTTTATACCCTAAGAACAACTTTTTTAAATAAATTTACTTCATTTTGTGTTTAATAGGCCTATATTAATTAAAAAATGCTAATGCAGTCTGGACATAACATTCACTACAAAGAAAAATAGTTGTGAATTTCTTTTGTTCTTATTCCTATGATTTTAGGCAAACTCAGCTTGAAAATGATTGTAGTTCAAGAATATAATAATAATAATAATAATAATAATAATAATAATAATAA
>BMAT01001966.1:1070961-1082783 GCA_019649035.1 Elysia marginata | reverse complement strand
GTCCACTTTTTAAAGCCTAGAAAACACGTCTTTTTTCTACAGAACCAAGAACTACACAAAAACGTGTGATACGATACGGATAAAATTATCTATAGTATCTCTTTAATCATTTTTCAACATAAAACAAGCTTTTACCATGGGAAAAAGCTAAATTTTGACCTATCTTTATTAGGTTGAAGAGGACATGGTATAAACTGGACGAACTTTTGGGACAGCCTCATATTTGTATTGTGTTGTCCTTTACTCTTGGCTTTATCTCTAGACTAGTCTTGCAGACTCCATTAAGACTTAAAAGACAAAGACATTTAACACTAACAGCTGCCCTTTAAACCTCCAACCTACCCATTGTAGACTTCATCGCGTGTGTGTGTGTTAGCCAACGCTTTCGTATAGTGTGAGAACGGGCATTAATTTGATTTTTATGAATTCGAAGCCCTTTAGGTTGAGAAAGGAGGGAAGTAGAAAGAGGAGGGAGAAAAAGAGAGACGATTCATTAGTAACGTTCAGTCGTCAAACTGACGCACGCTATAAAAGCTATGATTAAACACATCGTTTTAAAAGCAACTGTTAGTTTGAACTAATTTGACAAAAGTTGAAAATGGAATAAATAGAGAACATTGGTCTCTAGTATTACTTTTTTGTTTTAGTTGGTTTACTGTTTCCCAAGACCATGAAAATTTACTATCTCTATCGATCTGTTTGTGTGGAAAGAATGGTCATCCGATATCATCTAAATGAAAGTACAGGAGAACAAAGACCTAAAGTCGTAGAGATAACGTAGCACTCTGCTCTAAATAAAATAACCATATATTCATTATAAAGCTACTCCTCCCTCGGGCAGTTTGTTGTTTTCAAGCTTAGAATAGCCTACAGCAAGACAATGACGTTCCCGAGTGCTTTTGTGCGATCAGCTGTTACACAATTCATTAACATCAATAGTACCATCAAGAAAATTATAAATGATGTTACGATAGACATTGTTAAGCATTGTTATATACCTCTCAAGGCTAGCGTCTTTTTGTCATCAATTGTTTGCATAAAAGATTTGGGTGTGAATAAGTTCGTTACGAAGATGGTATGGTGTAAGTAAAGAAAATTTTTTATGACGACGTGCTAAGAAAACCGTGAGCAACTGTTCATTTCATACCTTAATTTATTAATCTAACTGAGGCGTTTTAGCAAATGTGTGGTTGCATCTCATTTTTACTACGGCGGTGTATTTTTTAAGATGCGTTTGCTTATTTTATTTCTATAGGTTTTTAATGATTTTTCGAATTGGTTTCTTTTGTATTTTTCAAATCTTTACCACCCTGAGTGTTTCTCTTCAAAGGTGGACATAGGTGATTCCAAATAGTGAAGTCAAGCCAAAAAGTGTTAAACCTTTAAATCAGCTTAATTATTGACATAAATTGTGATGTCTTGGACAAGATGTTTTCACATGTAGATGAGCTTATGGTTTTTGCACTTGTAGAACGAATGTATATATCCTAGAGCTAATTTTATCCAGTCCATGTATTTATCTATTAGCTTTGAACTTATACTAAAAAGTGGCTCATTGTTTTACCAACTGATGTGAAAACATATTGTATTTTCAGAAACCTCAATCTGTAGTTAAATCTTTACTACTTAAATTTCAAGGGAAAAACTACACATTTGAAGTTGAAGAAACGACTGTTTTTAAAGACTAGGAACCTTAAAACAACAGTAAGTTTCGTAAGCATTATAATAATTCTTTTGCAAATCTCGCAAAAAAAAATAATGATGGAATAAACATAGATTTAATTTTGAAAGGGGAGAAGTTCATTAAAACAAAATTAATGCATAGGTATTCAAAATGTAAAAGAGAAGAAAGAAGGGGAGAGGGTAGAGAAAATTACACAAACGAATAAGCTATCAAATACGGTTCTAGTCTTCTACCGCAGAAGACAGTCTCAAGACTTTACATAATATTGTTTACCTCAGCAGGCCAATACACACCAAAGCAAAGTCAACTCATGTTTCAGAGCATTATAGTACGACTGATTGTTAGGCGCTTACATAATAAAATTCCACACATTCCAAACACTGCCTTTAGCCATGTACCCATTTTACAGATGAGTGGACTGAGGAAAGTGTAAATAATCACGTCTCATGATGTAATTGCCTTTGCTTTCCTAATTCAAATACAACCATTATAAGTCCTAGTAGCGAACAGAATCCGCAACTGCCGGACCATGAGTTAGATGCGCTATTGCAATGAACGTCTTCAAGATCGAATACTTTAGGAATTTATATTACTTTACAAAGATACAATTTTAAACGCTTTGCCCATAACTGATTTTCTATAAAAGTTCCAGAAAACTGTAATGATTTTTTTGAACAAAAGAAAAGTAAGAGGCACACTGACATAATTATACTACTGTTTTTAATTATTGAAAAAAAATGGCCCATTCAATCCAACGTACAGAAAGCTATGCACTATAGTTATATCCCACATAAAAGGGGCTTATGTGAAAAGCTGGACAATAAACACGTCTTAAATGCTTACATGGAGAACATCAATTTCTTTTGAATATTGATTAGAATGCTCCAAGTGTTCAATACTTACCAAGGTCATGAAAAGAAAGGTTATGCACTAGAATGAGATCTTGCATACAATGCATTTTGATGAAGAACAGCTCGCCAATAGCATTTGTAGAAAGCCTTTCTGTCCTTGTTCATAATTGTGGTTTTCATAACTATTGGCTGCATTGTTTAATGGGGTTAAAAAAGTAGTCTTGATTTCCATCTATGGTTTTCATTTCACTCAGATATTCTCATGGCCAGGTATGAAATCAATAATATAGAGCTTGATTTGTTTGTAGGGATTGAAATAAATAAGACCGTTTCGAAAGGAACTGCAGGTTGAGTTTTTAGGTTCGAAGCTGTTGACACTAGCGCAATGCTAGATTGTACACGCACAAAGAAAGTGACTATTTCTCATTGCTTTACACGGAAAGATCTTTTTTCTTGTTTTAAGATTTACGAAACTTGTTGATGCGGCTTATTGACACTAACTTTATATGAAAATGAAAATACGCCGATGGAAATTTCAATTACTTTTTGAACTATAAGATGACTAGTATAATGAAAAGGAGCAAAGAGTTATATTAGTACAAATAAAAAGCATATATTATGTTAAAATATAAGTACTGCCAAGTATATACAACGAACCATAAGATTAGCTCGCCAAGGTTGTTGCTTCTGAAAAAAATCATCTATATTAACCCCTATCTTGTTTTCCAATAACAGGAGGTTTTTAATCAAAGTTCAAAATTTTATACATTTAACATAAAAAAAACAAAAAGCACAAGCTAAGATACAATTGAGCAAATAATTGTCAAAGACGGACTATATTCCTTCTTCTCTCTGTCATTTAAAGTTGTCAAGCCGAATTTTTTTATTACTCATTAGTATAAGTTTGGAACGCTATTAAGAGAGTGCGAAGCGGATAAAAACTTATTTGTTCCTACATTTATCTCGACTTACTTGCCTTAGGGCTTTCGCTAGTAATATCAAAAGACCCTGCAGGTTCGATTGCTTTAGTTTTAGCTGCAGGAAAGAAAATCCATTCATTTTGGTTTTGAGCAATGGTGAAGAGTTTATCCAAATCTGCTTCGGTGTTTTTCTGATGTTTTCGTTTTGTAGTGTTTAAGGTCGTTATTTAATGTCGCTGGGAGAGTTATTGGTCATTCCAGTTCCATATGTGCTAATTTATTCAGTCCTACCTTTGATAGGTGTTTACGATGCATTATGTCGCTTCAAGTCTTTAATAGTAAACCATCTTTGCTGGTTGTTTTTCAGCTATCTGGATTTTTTTCTTATTTTTTTTTTGTTCAGTTTTGTTTATAGTAACTTTAAAATTTTCCTTTTGAATAATCGGTTCTATTTCCCTTACAAGTTGCTCTTTCCTATGAAGTCAATGTCATCAGCATAATTATACTATTTTTTACTTTGGGCGTTTGTTCAGATTAACAAAGGGTTTTGTTTATCCCGTTGCAGTGTGCCTATATTGGGGGTTTATGTCATTTCCTTGTATTGAATAAAATATTTTCAGGTTTGAGGCGCACTGATGATGGGTTAATGCTGTTAGTCACTGTTATTTGCTCTATCTGATTATGTAGCATTAATTTCAGGGTACAAGTAGGTGTAAACATTTTAAAGCTTTAATTGGAACCATCAGCAACTACAACTCGAGCTGTTTGGCTGCTTAATAATTCTTCTAGAACGTGAAGACGGTAAACGGCTGCTTTGTCTACTGCGATAATTGCAGTGCGTTTCATGAGTAGGAGCGCATCATCATTATCAGGCGCTTCGTCATTATAGAAAATTACATGTATTTGATGAACTCGCCAGCTCTTAAATTGAGGGATTCGTCCTAATATGCTTAAATTGTAACAATGATGCTATTGGTATCAAGGATCCTGATCAGGTTTGAACTGTTAGTTTGCGTGTCTTTCTAATAAATTAGTTTTATTCTTCTATTCTTTGAGTTGTCTTTGTCTCTATCATAGATTTTCCATATCGCGTTTCATCTTTAGTTTTCTCTTTGTATCTCTCTTCTTTTTTTCGGTGAATGCACTCTTGGTTAACTCAATTGCCGATTTCCATCAAAAAGTTTTCTCCTCCACTACGTTTTTCTAACCTTCCGAATTTATTTTTCCACCACTAATCTGGTATCGAATGTCCTTGCTGAGACTGGCCCTTTCATGGCGCCAATCCTGAGTGTTGATGTATAAACATCAGTAAGCACTGAAGCAAGTAGGAACTCACCGCTGTGGAAGTGGAATATTGACACCATCTAAATGAAATGGAGTCTCTCTATGCTAAAAGGCTGGTGAATACAATGCGTAAGAGTAGAAACTCTGAAAGTAGTTCTTTGCAAATATAACGATTTTTACCATTCTTTTTCTTTTTTCCTCATTCAGTGATTGATAAAGAAGAAACTAAAACATTGCTTTTTTTTTTACAACTCGATCTTTTCCAAAAGGGAGTCGATATTGTCCTTTGAGCTTCATTTTCATCTATCTCACATGCCTAGAGAATTAGCCTCAATCTTTAATGCCAGAATTTACTAAATAATAAGCATCTTAAGAAAACACATTTCGACAGAACTGTATGTTTACAAAAAGGCTTAATTTGTAATTGATGAATCTTTCATATTTCAAGCTAGGGATAGGGGGATTACCTGAAGGACGTTGGCGCGAGACTTTACAACTGCGCTCTTGAAGGTCATACTTCAGATGTTCCACAATCATATATCTCAAATTAAAACAAGCAAGATAACGATGATACTTAACTATTTTTAATCCACGTTCAAGTCGAATAACAAAAATGAACTGTTATTGTTCACATTATCTGATGTTTGGAAATTTATTCCCCGGGTCAAAAATGTTTTCTACGTCTCTAAATTTTTAATTCGCTTCATTCAGCTTATTCGTTCTTCCTTGTTTTTATTAACGTTGTAAAGGTTTCATTTAAAGTTCTTGTAAACTCTATGAAATATTTTTAAATTATTATAAAAGCGAATGATATTTCTAGGAATTATTTTATGATTGCTCACGCGGAAAGTGCAGTTATAAAAGAGTCTAAGAAAAAAACTATTTTTTTTTCTAGAAATAGAAAGAAGCAGGCAAGTATTAAGGAAGGTCAGTGTAGAAAAGAATGAGTTTAAAGAAGCAATATGCATAACAATAGTCATCGTTATTCTTAAAAAATCTTATTTAGCATATCTGCTGTTTTTTGGACCCAATATGAAATCATACAATTTTTTACAGACTGATTCTTTATCAAAGTGGGTAAACAATTGTGTCAGCGTTCATTATTTTATAATGTGTAAAACAAACGTAAAACATATAAAATAATGCTTAAAACAGATATGGATAAAAAAGGAAGTTGAAAAAATGATAATAAAGAGACATCAAACTTTATTAAAATTCTTCTCCAAGCAAAGAGAGTGCAAACAGCATGTACACCCTTTTACACGAGGTGATAAAAAAGATGCGTGGGCTCAGATGAATTATAAAGAAACAAGGTAGATCTATACAGGTATCCCCATCCCCTAATCTAACAATAAGCAAAAAAAATTTTGAAAGGCGTCACAATATGACCGTTTCCGAGTCGACAATGCCCTAGTGTTACTATTCGTCTAATTTTGTAGGACGCATTTCACATATTTGAAAAAAATAGGCCTACTTTTATTAATACAGTCTGGCTGGCTTTCCAACTTCTTTGGTAGAACTCTGTACAATTTTGCTTCGATCTAGAATTTAAAACTAGATTTAGTGTCTCAATGTTATCAAAAGTACCTAGAGAAGTTTTTCATATACAGCTTGCATTTCTTTGTCACGACAACTGTATATTTCTCTGAGTATTTAATGACAAGGTTACATCACCCATTTGCTAATTTTTTTGTGTGTGTGTTTAATTTAACTGCAACTATTTTAATTTTTGCGCGTTTGTAATCGCCAATGCGTCAAATGGAAAATGGCAGAAAAAATGATCCATTTTTGATCAAACTGTAGTTGTTCTGTATGTAATAGAAGTTTGATTGGTAAATCGTTACCTTTGAAATAATTTCTAAACGGGATAATTATGACACCTTTTGTGTTGGAAATGTTTAAAGAATGAAAAAAAAACGTTGTCTTT
Source organism: Elysia marginata (assembly GCA_019649035.1). NCBI lineage: Eukaryota > Metazoa > Mollusca > Gastropoda > Plakobranchidae > Elysia > Elysia marginata. The sequence continues at coordinate 1,076,117 of BMAT01001966.1, read as the reverse complement.
CAGGGCATGTGTTTTTAATATATGTCTGTCCTATTTAGAGACGAAAAGAATCAAGTGGAAAGTAATCTAAACGTCCTTGCCAAATGTTGGTTGCATATGAATTATTTGTAAAAGAAATTCAACTTTCTGTCTGAAGAGCGCTTTATATGATTACTTCTCGCCCAAGTTGTCATTGGCTTTCCGAAGTAAATCAACTTAAAAACCCCTGTGAGATTTCTTCCAATGCTCCACATAACGCCTTAGACTAGTAGTTTGTCAGTTGGTACTAACTGTGGATATTTTTTTCTTTATTGCAAATATTACAACACAACAGTAAAAAGCAATATTTTCGAAACAGGTTTCTTTCTTCAGTTGTAGCTTTACAGGAAACCGTAACCAAAAGTATGTTTTAAATTTATGTGTTATTTTTGTGCTGCTGCTGTTGTTGTTGTTGCTATTCTTCTTCTTCTTCTTCTTCTTCTTCTTCTTCTTCTTCTTCTTCTTCTTCTTCTTCTTATTATTATTATTATTATTATTATTATTATTATTATTATTATTATTATTATAATAATTATTATTATTCTTCTCTTTCTTCTTCTTCCTCTTCTTTTTTTCTTCTTCTTCTTCTTCCTGTTGCTGATAGAGTCAATGTTTAGAGGAAAGTGCTCTCAGGTGTTTTTGTTGAATACAGATTGTTGTCAGCATCAATGTTCGGGTTAAAATTTAATTTAAATTGTATTTAAAATACCGTTGTCATTTAAAACGATTCATCGGTGTCGTAGGTACAATGATGACTTTTATTTAAACAGTCAATAATTCTGTTGTGAAATGCATGGTGTCTGTTAACCTCATGATAATACTACCTACGTTACCGAGCGAGGACATTTGCCATTTCACCCTACTTTAGGGGTAGTAGTGTTACCTATGTCAGATGTTGCTCGTGATCGAATAGATGCGGTTGTTTTGTTGTTATTGTATGTACATGCCTATTGCATTTGGCTACATAGTTTCTCCTAGGATAGTATCTCTAGAATAAACATGCAAACGTGTATCTTGACTTCACTCAATGGAGAGAAAGAATATCTTTACTAGTTAGTAAATTTTTCTTTCAGCCATCTACTCACTACAGCTCCATGCTACTTACATAGGCTATATAAACATGAAGGCTGGGTGGCAGAGGTCATTTCACTATTAGTTTCCTACGCATTCAAGAAGTAGCCAAAGTTTAGGTTGGTCCTACAACATTGCTTACACCTTACACTATCACCTCATACTCAGACTTTGTCTAATGTGGGAGCAACTGAATAGCTAGTTTGTACGGAAACGATGCTGCGCAAATATGTTGGAGTGGATTGTGTGGCCCTATTGTTACTCCATATTCAACTGCCTGATCAAGTTTGATCATGACGAGGTCAAAGGAAAAGCGCCCTATTGAAACTTAGTCACTGAGGCAGAGTGGCGAATATTTTACCTACAACAAACCCTGAGCTTTGTCTTACTTCTTTACAAGTTTTGGGTAGGACTGCCGTATAGTCGTCAACTTTATGTATAGTGTCCTATCTTATTATCCTGAGAACTGTTTTGGTTAGCCCATGTTAGTCGGCACGTGGGGAGCAAACAAAGTCTTGCCTAGACTAGGGATCGAACCCGGGACCTCTTGGATAGCGGTCAACCGCTCTATCCGTTGCACTATTTTTTTATTTTTATACACTATATTAAGCCCTTTCGGGAAATTTGTCTTCGTTACTCAGCGTAATGCCCCAGCAGACCCGTACTTTTGAAGCCTATTATAGCTGGGTACATATTTTACAGGTGGGTGGACTGGGGAAAGTTGGGGTAAATTGCTTTCCCAAGGCAATTGCAACATGGCATGGTCGGGATTCGAACCCGCCACCTCCAGATGTCGAGTTCGACGCGCTAACCACTCCGCCACGCTGTCCCTACTGCTGATAACCCTAAAAAGTCTATGACTGATTCTTTGTCAATGACTCCATTTTAAAACAATGATGTCTTGAGTTTTTCATGAGTTTCCTCGGATACCTTCCAGTAATATTTAGAAAACAATAAGGTCACCAATGTTTCAGAGTGAAAATGCACCCCGCCACCCACAACTTGACCTGGAGATATTGTATTACATTAGAGACCTTTAGCACACGCACCGTGTCTCACTACGCGTACGTGAAAATCGGGAAAGCAGATTGAGGAAACTATAAAAATAATGAAACCAGTTTCTAAAAATAGACCCACAGACGTTCGCGTCATACTCACGCGTTGCTGCTTACAGTCTGTTATTTCTGAACACCTACGCCCTGTAATAAAAGTTTAGTTGAGAGAATCGAACATCAGCGTTTGATGTCACTCAATGTTAAAAATTCATAACTTTTAGTGCGTACCCTAAAAAGAAAGTATAGGAATCAGAAGCCTGTTTATGTAAGGCGTAGGTTGTGATGTAGTATTTTAGCTTGTGACTAATGCCTCAGTTAATAGGCATCAATGTGCCGATTAGAAATGGGAAGTTATCGGGATACCAATGAAAAATGTTTAATGCCCACACATCTTTGAACTAACCGCAATATACAATTTAATTACAACAATATTATTTTCATGCATGCGGAATCGATATTGAGTAATTGCCATTGTTTTCTGCCTTGCATAGGTTTGGGACTATAGCGTGGGCGCAAAAAAGTATCCTAACTTTTATGACGCTTAACTCATTATACTTAAATATACGACTCAAAAATTGATATTACATTAACAGTAATTAAGCATAAGCGGGCAGCATACTTTTAGACATACGTTTAAGAAAATCGACACAAATCAGGTCTTCTTCTTCTTGTCTCCTTGAAAGCTCGGGCATCTTTATATTATTTCTCACTTTTTGTTCCTTTTACAGAGTAGCTGGACTGTGGCCAATTCGGATTTTGATAGTTTTCTGCTCGTTTTACAAGCTTCAATGAAAGTGTTCGTGTATGGGTGAGGAATTGTTATCCGAATTATTTGTGAAAACTTTTACCTGAATTAGTTGTTTTCGCTACCTGTGCCTCTGTGAATCTCTTGAGCTTGAAACAACCCTTTTGCTCTATAAGCGTCCGAAATGTATCGGTACAGACCTCCGAGTTGTCACTCGTGGTTGGTCCTCAGAAACAAAAGAAATAAAGTTAAAATTATCAAAAGAATGATTAACGTATAGCACTTGCCAGCGTATCCATAGAAAAAATATATAATAGCGTATATAACTTAACACCCGTGGCAAGAATCTGCATACAGCGTTTACAAACATTAAGATAGATATTGTTAAGGAAAAGTTTTCAGTTGTCAAAATTCGAATTGCTTTCTCTCAAGCCACAAGGAAATAAAATTAAATACTACATTTTGCCGGCTCGTTTAACTTAGTTTCCAGAAAACAAATAGTACAGAGAAAACAGGCCACTTTTTATCCATAATAAACTGTAATGAGATCGGACATTCGAGTGCATTTGTTCACAAGAAAGTTTCTCGTATTGATCCCGACTTGATTATGGGCAGCACCGCTGATGTTACAGTAACTCTCGGCTTGCCATGACTGGGTCTGAAACCTGCTGTTGTCATCCCACAAATTACATTCCCAGATTGGAGATCAAGCAATGAGTTTCCCTAGGTCATACTATTTATAAATTCTAACAGTGACTTCTTGGTCTCCGAGGCTTTAATCAATACTGCCGTCTAAACATAGGAAAGGAAGATGGCACTTTTGTTTTTATGTCTGCAATGAGATAATTATACAGTCCGGATGAGTCAAATTAGTTTTCTTGAAAACATTACCATCGTTTTACCATCGACTAAGTACACAAAAATCCCAGTTTGAGTTTAAAATTCTCATATTTTCCTCTATAATATATTAAAGGTTCAAGAGATTTCAGAAAACATGAGTTAAAATTGAGATCAACTGTTAGAGCACTGTTAGAGCACTGTTTATGTTTATTAAGAATTGAAATTATTTCTTTGTGGGCGTAAATAAAGAACTGAGTATACCTTTCTTATCTTGCAAGAATTAAGGCTTCAGCACTGGGCTTGGCAAACAAATGTGCGTGCGGCCTTTCGCTCGCGCTTATAAGCTGACATTTGTATCATACAACATTTAACAATTTCTCAGTGTCCAATTTTGTCATGTTTCTCTTCAAATCTACGTTTGTTGACATAGTTCTGTTTCTCCATTCAAACGTCTTTTAACCCCTTAATGTCTCTTCACATGGTGTAGGGGATTAGTTTAATTATACTGTTCAAAGTATATTTCTTACCTATTGTTTTTCTTTTCGAGTATTTAGAATGATTTTACTATGCTCCATCTTTTTATGAACTTTTTTGGTTGATCGTATCGCTATTCGTCTTTCTCTTCCTAAACGAAAGAGTCTCCTATGTCTTCTTTTTGTTTCAGCTTTTGAGTATTTAACTATTCTACGTTCTTTATCAGTCCAGCTGACTACATTTCACATTACAAATAACATTATCTCCATAATGCGAATACAGAATAATTTTATGAGGATATTTTGATCATTAGAATGTCAAGGCAAACGAAACACAGGCGTTTTTAAATTTGATCTCCTGAATCATGAAAGTTAATTTTTTTACATTTCGTAGCGTCATAACTATTCTAGTTATGCCATTATCATATCAAGTTTGATATTAGAGTCATGGTGATAAACAACAACACGCCGTGGCGGCTGGTTTGTGGGAACTCGATAAATTCCTGCAGATAAGGTTTCACATTGCATAAGTTGAATTGAACATTTAGAAAAAAAATCTACATTTTATGTAAGAAAAATATTAAAACCAAGCTTAGCAGAATTGTGACAGTAAATAGACGTGGATTGGTGGAAATATTTTTATTGATTTTTTTCGGAATGATAAAAAAAAATACATTTAGAAGAATTGTATGAAAAAATTTCATTCGAATTCAAGGCTGGTTAACACTGATTTCCACTTTGAAGGGTTGTAGCTATGTTTTCTTAGAAAACTGAGCTTCTCCATTCCACTGAATGGAGAGATTTCTTGATCTCTAATGAAAAAAATGTTTCAAAAGCATAAGACATTTCTCTTAATGTCTCTCTCACGCGCTGTTTGTCTGTATGTCTGTCTATTTCTCTCTCTGTCTCTCTGTCTCTCTGTATCTCTGTCTGTCTGTCTCTCTCTCTCTCTCT
>BMAT01001966.1:1060904-1070947 GCA_019649035.1 Elysia marginata | reverse complement strand
TCTCTCTCTCTCTCTCTCTCTCTCTCTCTCTTTATTTTATTGACCTCACTCTTTCTCTCCTTTACCTACAATCTGTATTGCTCTACTTGTACTCTTTTTCTCTAATCACATGTCATATATTTGTTTTTCATCCACTTTTCGTAAAGCTTCATCTTTCTCTAGCTGTTTTCCTTGTCTCCTCTCTTTTTACATCATTCAGTAAATATTTTTTTGTAATCATATATTGTCCATGTTCTGTTCAGTGTATCATATATGATACACATTCCACCTTGACAACTGATCCTATTTTTAACACAAATGCAATTCATTGCCTGCATGCAATTAAATATACTAATAAACACACATACATTTCTCATCCCTCTCTTTCCCTACTCCCTCTCTCTCTCTCTCTCTCTCTCTCTCTCTCTCTCTTTCTCTCTCTCTTTCTCTATCTATCTATCTCAAACTCTTTTTTTCACTGTATCCATTTATATTCGCTTGCTCTCTCTTGTTGGTACCAGTATGTAATAGAGGTACTCATTCATTTTGATCAAATGAATGCCAAAAGAGGCATGAAATCCTACCACTACCATCATGTTAACACTTCCCTGTGTCTGAAATAAATATTATGACAGATTTCTAAGTCGAATCGCTCACTCTGAGTGTATGTGCGTACAACATCGAAAAAGTTTCCTTCGGGCACGATCAAGACAAGGTTTAAAATAGTAAATATCTTTGAATGGGCAAAAGTGCTTGGAATTTTCGATTTTATGTTCATTACCAAATTTTTGAACTGCGATTTATATTGTCAGCTTTTGAAAATACATTAAGTCTTTTGGAATGGGTCTACCAATTTTACCAATTTTTTTTAATTTACCAAACTGAAAGATATGTACATTTTTAGATGTTTTAAATATCATGGCACCACGAAATTTATTTTAATAGGTAAATCTTTTTTATTAAATCTGCAATTTTGTGTGTTTTACTTTTTCTACTTTGTTCGAGGTCGTTAAAGAATTTACCAAAACAGTTTTTGCCAGATCCTTTAACATTTCCATTAAAAAGAGCCTCCCAGCCCGTTGTTTCTCGCATGAGTGAATTTTCTTTTACTCTGGTCACTCTTTACATAGGCTTATATGCTGCTCCAAAAATAATATTTTACAAGACATATTACAAGATAAAACACTCGTTGTCAGTATGGCAAACCGTTTATATCTCATTGATGAAAATTCCCGTGAACAATTTTTTTCATGTTTTTCTTTGTATCTAATGAGAATGCGTTAACAAGCATAAGGTATAATTATAATAGGCACACAAGGGCATGGTTTTGACAGTCATTTTTACAAACGTTCTACCTGTCATAAAAATGCAATATTTAGTGCACATGTAGGATATGTAAGATTGTCTGTGCTATAATGAGTCTACATACAATTTTTTCAAATACATGTTGGCATTTGATTTTAATCTCAGTTCGATTTCCAATATTCTGAAACTAAGTGTAATGATATATACTAAACACTTATGGCAAATATGAATTATTTGTGAGATAATTGTATTATGTCCTAACCACAATTAGAGTTGTATCAGACAAGGTGAAAAGCACTGTGTACTCGTGTCGTAGTGTACGAGGAATGAACTTGGCAGTTATAAGGCAGAAAAAATGTGTTTTTGATTCAACTTCATTAGCTTACAATTCAGGTATATGATAACCTAACGAGACAGAAATCACATCCAATCTGAAAAGCCATATCAGTTTCAATCAAAACAAAATGTATTCTTACAGAATATAATTGTAAAATATTACTTTACTCAGCAAACGTTACCAAACCAATTGCCTAATACATGGCTGGTTCGCAGATGAAATTAAATGTATACTTTAGTTGGTGTAACTCAAATTGCTTAACTTACATAATATTTAAAACTGTTTAGTTAAGAGAAATTGATAACTTTACATCCTGTTCGAATTTCCTCTGTAACTGCTCTGTTTCTTTGTCTTGTGCTAACCCCTTCACCCTCTTTAACTCTCCTCTTCTGCTTCCATCCGTGGAACCTCTTCTTACTCTTTCTCTTTCTGACTTTTGTTCCTATATTATCTTCATGTCTCTTTATCTCTCTAAGCCTCTCTATCCCTGTCTCTAAATGTTGCTCTACCCATTTATCTATACTTTTTTTTTCTTTTTTCACCTCAGCACTTCTTTTCCTCACGCGCTGTTTCTCTCCTTCTCTTAATTTATCCGTTTCATTCACAAATTTTAAAAGATCCCATGGATTGCATCGTTCGAGAATTTATTGTTCGCGTCACATCGATCTTTAAAATTAATAGTGTTCTGCTTTTCCTTGAGATTTCAATGCTTTCTCTATTATCCTGCTGAATAATGTGTCACGGAGAGAGAAAAAACGGGATAAATTTAAGAGCCACTTGGAGTATCGATTTAACAAGGATTCTTGGGAATTAGAGAATAAAGAAAGAAAAACATTAAGCAGTATAATCAGTCTGCTGTTCGTCACCATAAAATCGATTAAAGATGCAATGAGCTGCAATATGCGGCGTACATTTGAGCTCCGCCAAACTTGTGTTGCTTTTGAAGTTTAACAGTGCTAAAATTGCTGTAGAATTTAATACTGGTCTGGTTAGGATAAGGACGAGTGAAATATAAACTAAGTAATTTGAATTAAAGAAACTTAAGTAAATATTACGGTCATTATGCCAGGGTTTAAGGAATGTGTGTGCCATGTTTATTTTGCTGTTGCCTTTTTTTCATCATAAATCTTTGAGAGAGTTCTTTTTTACTCTACGTAAGAAGAATACCCCAATGAAATTAATCGGAAACCTGGATTTACAAATTGCCTTGCATATATGATTCTGCTCTTCATAATTTAATATATCTATTTTTTTTATTTGTCTACGTTGTTCATGCTTTTTAAGCTTAAGAAATCGTGTAGTTTTTAATTCATGAAGGGCTTTGAGACTTCATAAATCTAGATATTATAATGATTAATATTATTATTATTATTATTACGTAATTTTTTTCGATTATAAATCCGATTGTTCGACGATCGGAATTTTTTTTTTTTTGTATAGTTTCCTTTTTGGGCCGGATCATTTTTTGTACTTTCCATTTTGGGTACAAGTGAATGACAGAACTAATGAGATGGGATTTATGTAATACAACCAGTTGGACTTCACCGCATAATTAGGATAAACCCACCAGTCTCTGCCACTTTGGAAGGGCAGTTAGTATTGACAGATGTTGATACTTATTCTTACCCTTCTCAGTTCGCCTGATGGCTCGGTAAGAATGGCCTCATAAAATTTTAAAGTTCTACATCAGCTTTTTAAAGAATTTTGTTCTACAGTAAGAACTCTGTCAAAAAGGTTCAAATAATCAATAGAGTTTAAAAAATTGCCTACGTTTTCCACGACCGTAGTTGTGAGAAACGGTTTTTAAACTTCTTGAAAGTCGGCCTTTCTTTACTCATAAAAAGGTTTGTTTTCAATAATAGTATAAATACGGAAAAAAGGAAGAAACATGACAAGAACAACATCAACAACAAAAGAAGAAAACAAGAAGAAAAAGATGAAGAAGAAGAAGAAGAAGAGGAAGAGGAAGAAGAACAACAACAACAATAACAACAACAAAAAACAAGAACAAGAAAAAGAAGAAAAAGTAGAAGAAGAAGAAGAAGAAGAAGAAGAAGAAGAAGAAGAAGAAGAAGAAGAAGAAGAAGAAGAAGAAGAAGAAAAAGAAGAAGAAGAAAAAGAAGAAAAAGAAGAAGAAGAAGAAGAGCGGAATGCCGACCTAGATAAAGGCCATAACTTAAAAGAACCAAAATAAAAAAAATCAACGATTTGTGACGCTCTATGACAATCATAGATGTACGCTCGTAGTGTTACGTACGAAAGAGAAAATTACGTCAATAACTCATATCAGAAGATCACTAAGGACTCGTCTTGTGTATGACAATTTGTATAAACTGAGGTATGATTTTTTACTTCTCTTTAACTTTTACTTCTTTTTTCTGTAGGCAATATAAATTTTATAGATTTTTTTAATGATAATGCTGGTAAGTTTGTTTTTTTTTTTAGGGCTCTAAACTATAGTTCAATTTACTATAATTTTTGAGTAATTCAAATTTGAAACAATGATATTTCCCTCATACACAACTTCATTCTGTATAATGTATTATATCAATTCACGATATGACTTCGAAAACTTAGTTCGTGACATAAACCAGCTTCTTCCATCTCAAATTATCCAGAAAATCGGTAACGATATAATTTCAATTTCATTCGTTGTCTTTTAATGACATAAGAGTGTATTCGCGAATCTTAGCAGCATTTCATAGTTTGCATTTCCTTTGAAATCTGCTCTGTTAAAATTAAGACCTGTGATAGTTCAAGTTTCCGAGCAACCTGCATCTACCATCCATCATATTCCAAACAGGAATAAAAACTCTTACTCTGTTTTTCTTACTCATTTTCCTGAGTACCTATCTCGATTAACAAGAAAAACAAAATTTAGATAGCTGGTGATTTTAATGTTCATTATAAAAACAAAGACAAATTCCAAGATATCGAAACTGCATAATCTGCTAGCTGAACATGGACTAAGCCAGTTAATTCATGTCCCAACACATGAGAAAAAACAGGACAAAAAGTTCATTTTCATAGTCAGAGACGAAAAAGCCTTAAACAATGTAAAAGTTAAGGATATCCTTACTTCTTATCACTTGATCATCACCTTTTAACTTGATATCTGTAAGGCCCTCTCAAAGACAAAATACTGTACCGCACGAAACATCAAAGCAATCGACAAAGAAACATTTAACAAGGATCTTTCGTCATCTCTACATCTGGAAATCAACCTCACCTTCTCTGATTTTGACAGGGTCATCCTCAACGTCCCTAACAACCACGGGCCGCTGGAGCATCGGAGAGCCACCGTTAGATTCCATACCGGTACATCTTGCTTCCACGGCAACATCAATGGTGCTAAGAAGGAGAAACGTAGGGCTGAACGGCGCTGGAAAAATCTGGCATTACCATCGACAAGGAACTCAATACTTCATAAAAAAAATAACAGTTTGCACAAACTGCGATTAGGGAGATGAAACAATTCAATTCAATTTAATTTAATTCAAGTGTATTCAGTCAATACAAAGTTGCACAAATACATGTATTGAAAATAAGCAATGCTCAGTCAGGCTGACCGATTCTAACATAATGAATATTATAGTAAAGTACACTATCATAGGTTATCAGTACCTGTATTAAAGAAATGAAATGTCATCTCTCTCTATTTCCCTCTCACACTATCTATCTGTGTAGTAGCAGGCGTCACAACGAACAAGGAATACATGCACTCGTCTTAATCCATCCCACTCAACTAAACACCCCAACCAAATGTGTCCTTCATTTAATCAAATGATTCAATTAGAATAATCTCTTAATTCTAGTTCCATTAAAAAACTTTTGCGGCTTGGGGAAAGAAGCTATTTACCAGTCGTTTATTTCCTTTGAACACACTTAGTCTCCGCCCGTGGGGTAAAAAATCAATATATTTCCTTGCCTTGTAGGTGTCGTCTTTCAAGATATTTTCTGTTCTGGCTAACACTCTTTCTTCATATCAACTTTCAAAAGATGGCAGATTCACACCAATTAACTTTTGTGCGTTTATGACAATTGAGTTCCGACTTTTAATGTCCTTTTTTGGCGTTATATCAAGCCAAACAATAATCGATCGGGTTAAGATGCTCCCCACAATGGCTCTGTAAAAATTAATGACAGTCACCTTAAAGACCTTAAAAGACCTACGTTTTCAATATCCATTAACAGTAAAATTCGTGGAACAAGATCCTGTAGAGACTTGTATTCTGTAACGATAAAAGAGAGAACTCTCTCTCCGACAGATTTACCACCAGAGACAATCCCCAGCATTTTTAACGATTTCTGTGTTGATTAAGTTGATACTGTAAGAAAAGTCCTTGATAAATCATCAATATAATCAGAGTTTTCAAAGTTTTCTAAGAAACGGTGACTTGAAGATTTTGAGCTGCTTTCTGAACAGGAAGTGAAACGTGTTATTCTGGACTCCCCCGAAAAATTTCTTTACTTGACCCTATACCCTCTCACCTCTTTTGCAATAATCTTGACGCACTTTTGCCCCTCATAACCAAGTTTACAAATAATTCATTGAGTTCAGGCATTGTTCCAGATATATTCATTCACAAACTTCATTGTAACTCTCTTGCTTAAAAAACAAACCCCGATCCAAATTCTATGAAAAAAAAACCAGACTGAATATCTAAGCTATCATTTCTATCCAAAGTATTTGAAAAGTTAGTCCTTTTTCAACTCATTGAACACCTCAATATTAATTTCCTAAATAAGAAGTTCCAATCAGCATACACAAAGGAACAGTAGAGAAATGGCTCTGCAGTTAAATCGGATGTACTGCTAGCAACTGATAACGGTCAGGTATGTTTTGGGCAATGTTAGATCTCTCAGCGCCATTCGATATCATGATTGACCACAGCACTATGAATACTTAAAGAAATCAATTAGGGTTCGAAACAAAGAATTTAATTGGTTGAAACCATTGTCCATCTTCTCGTTACCAAAGGCTTGTCATCGGATCCGCTGTATAAAACACCCATAAAAAGCAGGTTCGGTGTACCGCAAGGCTACCCTCGAGATAGTCCTGTTTCGCGTTTATTTCCATACTCTTATTACTGTTGTGTGTCAACACTTCTTTACCCATGATTTTTACGTGATGGATATTTAATTTTATAAGTAATTTCTACCATCACGACTGTACAAAATGCTAACTCAACTGCAAAACTGCATCTCAGAAAAAAGAAATTGGGTAGCAGCCGATAAAGGAAAATGTATCTGCGATAAAACTGAAGTTATGCTCGTGGCAACAAAATAAACACTTATCGAAATTCCAATGAAATCGGAAAGGACACTTTTCGCTTCTTGGCATTATTTTTGTCCAAAAAAGTACAGAAATGCCGATTCTCTCCAGGGGATAAGACTATCTTCACACCAAGAAAGTCTGCTACCAAGAGCTCATAGGAAAAGCCACATAAGATAAATTGACCAAGAGGCTGCAACAAAACTCTTTTTATCATTTGCTATTCCTAGAACAGACTAATGAAATGAACACTCTTAAGACATAACAGACAGAATAAATTCGCAACTGCAAAAGATTGAGAACCATGCGGCTCCTTTGGTAAAGAAATTGTCCCAAAAATTTATTATCACCCCGGTCTTTAACTGTCTGCTCTGGATCACAGTTAAGGCTAGGATAACTTACAATATCGCTGTGCTAACGTACTAGGATCTAAAAAAATCACCTTTTTTCTCATCTTACTTATCTGATATGGTTGAAAGCTATAGGCATTTTAGGTAACTGCGTTTGAAAACGTATCGCTTCTGGTCAAACCTAGGGTACATTTGAATAGCTAAGAAAAAGGACCACTTAATTACTCTGGTACTGGCACTTTGGAATTCTTTGCCAGCCTGGGCATCATCTGCTAATAGTCTATCCATTTTCACAAATTTGAAATCTTGATTCTTTGCCTTAAACTAGTTTATGTGAATAATTTGATACGACACCTTTAAAATATTTTAACTTTGAAGTCTGCCTCATAATTTTTAAAACTTTTACAGAGTTAATTATTAAGGAAGGCAACAGCTTACTTATTTTATTTTTTTTAACTAATAATCAACTCGACTTTTTTTTTATATATTTACCTACACACAATGCCTTTACACTGCATTTCATATTTTAAGATTCTTTAGTATTTTTTTTACGTTTAAAGTGTAAATTGTACTCATTGCCGCCAGATGTTTACTCTGTTTTCCTGATTTTGTAGAGCGCATTAGCTTTTGTAGGAAAGCGCTCAATAAACTTAATGGTTATTATGAAACGCAATCATAAGCTGGAAACGCACAATACAATGTAAATGTCTCATTCCTACTATTGCAATTTGAAGATTATCGTTGAAAAAAAAACTCATTTAAAAAAGTTTATAACTCACAAATGAGGTTAAAATTGTTTGTCAACGTACAGAAGATCCGTTCGCTGTTTTCTTAAGAAAAAGAAAATATACATTGCATGATGAAAGACATAATCCCCCTGTGAGTAAAATTGAATCTACTTACAAGATTAAATACTGAACTTAAGTTACTATTTTCCATAGTTAGGTAAAAAAAATATTCTCATTGTGTCGGCCTGCGTCAAGGAGGCTTAACGCTTAATAGTGTTGGCTTTTTTTTAATTTTGTTGCTTTAATGATCAATACGTTTTTAGCCAGTAATATAACACTAGAGTAGATGTTGACGCTATAAAATGTTTGTAACCGAATTTAAATGGGTGTGCATACACTACCAAAGCTGACGACATCCGTGTGGGGCATATTTTTGGTACATATTTAGTTCTCAGTGACAACTAAGAAACTATCTATGAGTCAAGTGCTTTTAAGAGGATCAAACAGCAACTTCATTATTATAATCTGAGCAACACCATCATAAATTGCGTGAGGAGGAAAAGGTTGATTACCCGGCCACTCCTAAGAGGGTTCTGAAGTAGCAAACTTAACAGCTCTCAAGCGTGAATTACACTGAAGAAGCTGCTCGTCCCTGGCTTGCAATCAGCAGCCCAGACGAGATCGTAGTTTTTTCCTCCTCTCTCCAACTCTAGATCAGTCCGTGATGCGCGTGGCGCCTGACGAGCGCGGGTTGGTGCAGTGCCGAGCGGGGCGCACCACCACAGCAGTCCACTCCAAACACCCCAGGCCCAGCGGTGCGCAAATCTTGGCCCTTCGTTCCATTGAATGATCACTTCATCAAAACACAGCCGTCAAATTGAGCAGTTATGGCATTATGCGATTCTCTCTATACCTATGATTTTGGTGCTTCTTTCTTTTGTATTAGAAGCGAGTTTTGCTAATTAATATTTAATGGTGTAGAGTACTTCTGAATCTGCGTCCAGTTCGTGGAATTACTTTCAAGATTTTTGTCGAGCGCTTGGGTCCAAACTTAGTGTCCAGCAGGCTTATTTCTTATATGTCTGAGGTAAGGATAACTTTAAGCAAATTTAATTAAAAATTTAATTGTCTTTTTTGTTATATATATTGCACTGTGGTTAAAGGTTGTGCTGTTTAAAGTTTATTTCTCGCCAAATCCATTTTTTGGGACAGCTTCGTCTTTTTTTTTTCGATTTTTTTTTACATTTTATATCTTGTTAATGATATGGATCAGAAATGCTGAGAAAATTGAATGTCTGTATCAGCATATCAGTGCATTAAGAAAATCCATAGGTCATAAAATTAATGACGATAGATCTTTGCAAGGTGAGATTACAAGGCGTCAATGTCACATTAATATAGAGTGTAATAATCCACCAGACGTTTAGTGTTCCTTTTATGGCCTCCTAGTTTTGTCTAGGTTTTGCACGATCGTAATCTTAGATGATACATTTCTTGTACTTATCTCCTAATTTTTTGGATTATTTGATTATCAATAGAAACTGAAATGTGTTTCTTTTGTAATGAATACACAATCTATATTTACTTTAGGAAATTTTTTTTCAAATCTTGGAAAAGATAGTTATGTTGCAACTTTTTTTTGTTGAAAGTGCAATAAGGAATCGGTATCGTCTACATAAATTTATATTCAAATCTCTTTTGTGGTCTATACGAGAAACACCTAATATCTAATCTAGGCTTGAAATTTATAATTGCATTAAACAATGTGTATACATGTGTGTGTGGGAGAGCTTGCCTCTTAAACCTTCTTCTGTGAACCGAACGCTGCAATTAATATCAGTAATGAGTGCATTATGACCAGCCTTTAGTTGCTGCACGCGCGATGAATAGGTGCAATTAGCGGTGTAATTTTGTCGAGAGGTCACGGACAAAAGATGATTATGTAGGTGAATCTACAAACAGATGCGTGGTCAGTGAAAAGATAGAGAAACAGAGACAGAGAGGGATAAAAGATTGATAGATTGATTGAGAGATAGGTAGATGGGTTAGATAGATAGATAGATAGATAG
>BMAT01001966.1:1011975-1026674 GCA_019649035.1 Elysia marginata | reverse complement strand
CTCTCTCTCTCTCTCTCTCTTTCTCTTTCTCTCTCTCGCTATGTATTTACATCTCTACTTGGTCATGCCTGTATGTTTCTTCCTCTTTCACCTTTTCTTTTGGACCTTAACCATGAGTTTACTTTCTGCGCGTCTACTAATATTCTGTCTTTGAGTTTCCTGTCAACTCATTTTCTTTTTAAAACCTCCCTATAACCGGTTAACTCTTCTTTTTATCATGTCCTTCTCTCTCTATCTCTCTCTTTCTTTCTTTCTCTCTCTCTTTCTTTCTTTCTCTCTCACTTTCTCTTTCTTTCTCTTTCTCCATCTCTCTTGCTTTCTCTTCACACGCCTGTCTGTCTCTTTGTCTACCACCTCCTATTTGGGCCCTAAACCATAAGTGTTTGCTGCAAGAATCATCTAGACTGCATAAATCTAATCTAGATTCTATGGTAGGATTTTAGATAATGTCGGTAGGCCTATGCGGATTTAAAACAGCTGAGTCTAAATTTGTTTCTACTGCAAAAGCAACCCGGCTATTTTCTGAAGCAGCTGAGGGGTAGGCTCTTGGATCTAGATAGATCTAGGTTTCTTGGCTCGCTGCGTCTCCATTCACCCAAGCTGCCTATGAATAGTAACGTTTTTTCCTAAGCCACACAGTTCGCATCTTGGCTTTAAAAAAATTTATCCATGATTCAGCCGATTTTGGTGCATGTTCCTAGAATGATGCAATACCCTACCTATCCACACAGAATTGTGGGGTCTTAGCCATTATAATGTTGCTTAATCTTACCCTCTCCGCGTCTAATATTCTGTAGTTGAGTTTCCTTTCAACGCCTTCTCTTTTTTATCTTCCTATAAACGTTTTATGTTTCTCTCTACAATAGTTCACATCTCTCTCTCTCTCTTTTTCTTCCTTTCTCTCTCTCAATCTCTATCTATCTATCTGTCTATCTATCTACCTATATTTAAACAATTGTCATATTTACCTAAATTCTGTACCATGCCATGACTTTGAAGTTTCGGGCAGCTCTGCCCTCATCAGATGGCTGACTGGTCTATGTTAGCCGGCTGGTCTGTGTTTACCAGCGTGGCCGGCTGGGGTACGTTCGCTAATTAGAACTTTCTTCTATGAGCACAATGCGAAAAAATTCTCCTTACGCACATTTAAGGAACCTCTTTTTTCAGAATAGCAAGTTTTTCTTCTAAAAACAACGGGCAAGCCTTTTTCCCAGGCATATAAGGTCTAGTCATTTTTAGTATCTGCCATTCTATTTTGTGTTCTATGTTTTTGTCTTTTAGGGCCCAAGTGTGTTCACCAAGGCTGGTAGAAACTTTTTTCTGTTCTAGTTTGAGGGATGGCTTGTGTTCGCACGTTCTGTTTTGGCCCAATACTATGAGTTTCTTTTGCAAGATAAATCTTGATAATATACACTTAGATCTAGATTTTATAGCAAAATTTTAGTTTATGTTGGTATAAGGGTTTCAAATAGCTGAGTATATAGGTTAGTGACTGTTTTACTGCAATATTATTTAGAGCAGCTGTGAGATAGATAGATCTCCTTGGCTCGCGGCTCAATGAGACATGACGTCATAGTTCTCTCGGCCGTCCGCAAAAACAAATCTCTGCAGTGGAGTCGCTCTGAGCTAATACAAGTCAATACTTTCTTATTGGGCATGTCAAGCGTCTGTAACAAAAAAAAATGCAAAAACGAAAAAATAAATAACTTTTCCATGATTTTGACTCAAAAGGAACAGATATTGGTACATGTTCCTAGAATGATGCATCACTCTAATTATCAGCACAAAAATAGAGAGTTTTAGTCATTTTGCTAACCGGCAGGCCCTAGGGTTGGCGAAAAATTCTCCTTTTTTAATATAGTGTTATTATTTATATTACTATTTTTTTTATTATTATTGTTAATACTAATTCTATTATTATCGTTGTAATTGTAATTAATTTCATTGCTTTTGTCATTCTCATTATTGCCTCAGTACAAAAATTGTATCGCTTTTGCCATTGATAATTAGTTTGTGGAGACAACAAGTTATAACAGAATTGCAAAAGGGGTTTCCTTATTTTGCTTATTAGATATTAAATGACAAGAAAAAAATAAATATAAATGTTCAAAATAATTTAAGAGATGAATAAATAAAACTTGTGAATAGCCACAAAGAGACTACAAAGAGACTGGCGTTTGGATCTTTAGGTGGTATTATAGGCTTCCATTTAGAGAAGGGGGTGAGACAGCAAGAAAGAGAGAAAGAGAGAGGTAGGAGAAAATAAAAAAAGCTTATTAGTATAAATTTGGGTTTATATGGGATACGTGCAGATAGAATCTGTTAATGAATGACATGGAGTGAATTGAGTGAGAAAAACTCCAACATTCGGGTGTACAGAAAGGATAGACATCCACACACATCACAATCATTTCATACAAAGAGGTTGAAAAAAAGAGCAGCAGTTGCCCACATGCATCTCTTTGGTGTGTGTGCATTACAATAAGAGAGGGGGGGGTTAAGTCAACGTACACGTCATTAGTTATATGTAGAGTTATTCATATACATGCTTAGTTTAGTCTTGCGCGAACTGCGGATTGGTTCTCTGTAGCATTGTAAGAAGGTGTAGCAATTTGTTAGAGACGCTGACAATAGCAGCAGTCCAGAGAAACGGCAGAAATTAGCAGACGGCGGCGTCTGTGTTTGTCACGCTGTGTATTCATGAAATGACCGCAACTGGGTCCTCTCTAGGAATGTCATCAAGTCAGTCCCACACATCTCAGCACCTACCAAAGTTGTGGACCACATAACGCAAGGCCAACGAGCTCACGAGTCCACTAAACTGGGATCGATTCAAGATAGGACCCTTTGCAGGGTCACACACTAAGCGGATTACCCAGTCCTCTTGACCTGTAGACTATTTAGCAGGTATCTTTATTCATCTCGGTTTATTTAGATTTGTGAAACTTATGGAACTAAGGTCAGTATTCGGCTATCTTCAAGGTTGTGGTTAAAGGAAGTGTTCAAAGTGTTATTGAACTTAAACCTTCATGGTGGTCTTCTTCTTTTTCATCTTTTTCTTCTTCTTCTTCTTCTTCTTCTTCTTCTTCTTCTTCTTCTTCTTCTTCTTCTTCTTCTTCTTCTTCTTCTTCTTCTTTTTCTTAAATATAATCTGCAGCAGAAGCCCTTGAAGTTCAAAACAAATGACGCAACTTTTTATCCCATAGCCAAAATACTAATAATAAGAGTTGTAGTATTAGCCTTAAAGTGAATGTATTTTTGTCTTATTATAAAAGTATAAATGTTTCTTTAAATCGCCACTGTATTATCTCTCTATCTATCTATCTATCTATCTATATAATATTCTTGTTGGTCTACGTTTACTAAGTCTTAAATGTACCCGTCTCTATATATTTCTTTTCTTTCCCTTTCAATTTCTCCATCTCTTCCTTTTTCTAAATTTATGTATAATTATATTCTTAAGCTTAATCACTGTGTTTTCCAAACCTCTATACACTTCAGCTTTTTTTTTCTCACCATTCGTAACTTAATATGAATTTACAACTGTGTCATTTAGGACCAAGATTTGCCTTGATCATAACCAGGGGACCGTTTGATCCACCTGGATGGTCATCGTAAGGGCAGCCTTTACGCCGCAGGCAAAAATACCAACAATGAAAAAAGCATGAAAACATTATACTGCTGGCGTATTTGAATTGTGGCTGTTATGATAGGTGTTTGTAGGCAAGTTGTGTGCTATAATTTCGTTTGACTTTTGGCTAATGTAGTCGATTCATGAAAGTCGTAGTTAAATGTTCTGCAGCAGCAGCAGCAGCAGCAGTAGTAGTAGTAGTAGTAGTAGTAGTAGTAGTAGTAGTTTTTGTTGTTGCTGTAGTAGCAGCAGCATCAGTAGCAACAGGGGATGAGTAGGATGAACATTATCAGTTAATTAGATGCCTCATTTGATTTTGTTGCATATGAGAGGTTTTTCGTTGATGTTTTTTACCATCAGTGGTGACAATAATATTGTTAGCAAAGTACGAAAACGATGGATTACATCGCTCGTTACATCAAAATATTATGCAGAATAATCATAGGAAACCACTAGACCTTGTCAGCTCTCATGACTTGTCAGCTTAAATCATGATGACAGTCTTTGACCGGTGGGCTGTGAAGTCTTTTGTACTATGGGTAATCTGTCTTTGGTATTTAATCTAAGAAACACTAGTGCCGATGACTTGGGTGCTATCATTATGTACTTGACATGAGGATTGAACCATGTTACCGTGATATAGTTTCAGTCCCGATACAACAGGTCTAATAAGTCTCATTTCTTTACCAAGTACCATGTTCCACAACAAGAATTTGTCTCATTTCTTTACCAAGTGCCATGTTCCATAACAATAATTTGTCTCATTTCTTTACCAAGTGCCATGAGCCAATAGAACGTCGTGCTTTATCTACACACAAGTCGAGTTACACGCGTGTAACACATGAAATCTGTTTCGCGATCAGTCCAAAGTAGTCTGGTGACGGATATTATAATTTGAGAAAATGCCTTTTAAAAGCGTTTTTCTCTTTTTCTCTATAATTATTTCCGATTCAAAAAAAATTTTAATGTCTTTCCACAAAAATTTGACTATGTCACGTTATTTGTCTCTTTTTTTAACTTCTAGAGGCTGAGAAAATTGCAATGTACAAAAATATCAACACCAGTCTTTGAAATGTGAAAGTTTTGACATCCGGCTCTGCTGCCCCAGTTGCGAGACATTATATTTTGTGCCTTCATCAAACTTAGCCTAAATAACTAGATCTATAATCCCCTTTTACTCTACTCATTGTTCAAGAAACACCACTTTTTCAATAATACTATTGAAATATTTATGAACTTTGTGCGTATTTTATTGCCAAATATGTTTTGACCGTCATCTTGAAGGAACAAATTGACTGTAAGCTGTATTTTCAACTGTGTTGAATGCCGCTGTTTAGTAAACTCGGCAGTGAGATTTTGCTTCGTTTGTTCACGATAAAGATGAAAATTTTCTTCGTGGGAAAGTTAAAGTTGACATATCAGTTGGTTTTTTTAATCTTATTATTAATATCATAATGTGCGACTGGCATGGTTAGTCGTATTCAAGTACCTATTCTAAAACGTTATTTCATTTAATTACTTTGAGTCATCAACATCATTTTAAGCCATAGTTGATGTTAGTTGATGCTTAAGTGCATTTTTACAGACAAAAAAGAAACATAGGCATGTCAAGTATAAGAATCACGGATAAGAATCACGCTCCTTACGCAAAATATATTAAAGAGTAACCTCTAATGAATGCTTAAGATGTTGATGGTTTATTTATGTAACACTGGTGTTTAAAACAAATGGCATAGTTGTAATAACCTTATGCATCGTTGCAAACTAATTGAATGGTAAATCCTTTGCGGTAGCTTTACTGTGGTGGAATTGCTATTGCTGGATGAACAGCAGGTGCAATACAATTATCTTAATAACTCTGTTAAGTCAAGATTTCGCTCATTAACAACAAATACTGACTAGCTTTTGTATTCTTTATATTTTATATTTTCTACTTCTCTAAGACCTAGTTAATGTCATTCGCAAGTGGAGAGGTAGGACGAGAGATGAGCGAGGCAGAAGAAGATGGAGGGAAATTATTATTAACAGTCGCTTCGTTTTGGGGTGTTTTTTTTTTAGCAGTGTGTATCATCCTTAAATTTGACAAAGGTGCTGAATACTACTCATTTTAGAATAATTTTGCGTATTCATGACAGGTGGAGTAAGCCAATATCACAAACACTTGAAATGCCAGTGGACTATCCAGATAGAGCTTGTTTCAGGGGATTTTAATCTGAACTCAAGAGCGACTATTCCCGCCCCTCTCTCTCTCTCTCTCTCTCTCTCTCTCTCTCTATCTCTCTCTCTCTCTCTCTCTCTCTTTCAGATCATTATTGGCGTGTACTTAAAGTTGTATGAGATGATACCCCACCTCGCTATAAAACGTTCTTCTTTAAGGTATAGGTGTCAACTGTAATAGCCAGGCAAACTTGCCTGTGAAAGCTAAGTCAGTGTCCAAGCTGAGTTTCAGAGCTTTCAGCTGTTTCGGTTTGGAAAATCTAGATGCTTGTGAAAAATCTTTATGGTGAACGTTAAGTGTTGCTTTTGGAAGATGTGTCAGTCTGGCTACTTCAGGCACTCTCTTACTCCGAGCCTTTCTTATCGGTGAACGAGATGGTAACCGTTTTAGAATTACCCAGCATCTCTCTCTCTCTCTCTCTCTCTCTCTCTCTCTCTCTCTCTCTCTCTACCTCCCTCTCCTTTTTTGCCTCTATTGTATCTAACCTTTTCATCCGGTCCTGAAACCTCATTCTTAAATAGCTTTAAATAGAATGTCTTTAATATACATCCCACGTACGGCCACAGTCACCTTACACAGTGCACTATCTCGGGTTTCGTCTACTTGAAAACAGCTACCTCCTTTAAGACATGGAATTGGCTTTTGTGATTTCAGTACGTTATCTACCCTCTCCTTGATTTTTTTTCAGGACTATGACAGAAGGAATTTCGGAAAGTTTTTGACTAAGGCTTTATTGATTCGCAAACGTGCATCTCTGCAAGTACCACCTTTCTCAGAGTCGCCTTAAACCAGGGCTTTAACATACTCTCTTGATAGACACTCACAAGTCAAGTTGGCAAAATTACTTCATTCCGCCGAAAGACTAATGGCGATGATATTTGTGGGTCTATAATGTTGAATCCGATCTAGATTTTTGTTTGGCTGTTATATGTGAAACTCATTATATATTTATACCTTTGTTTAGTAATATTGGCGAAATTTAATTCCGCATTATAAAATAATGACAAGCTACTACGACTCTATATCAAAACTCAAAGTAGCGTGGTCAACGTTTTTTTTTTTGTAAGGGTGAAATTCGTACAATCTTGAAGATTTCGAAGTGCCTGTTAAGAAGTGCTTACAGCTTTGTTTAAAAACTTTTACATAAATAATAACTGTTTAACAGTCATCTCAAAATTTGGTATTTGATGTCTTTGGTTCTTTTTTTAACTTTGGAATGTTTTTTTTTTAATTTTTTTAGATCCACCCTGGTATTTAAACTCTTCTATCTTCAATGGTTTTTCCTATTTTTATTTCAGATTGTGACACTTGCCTGGACAGATGATAGTCAACGCCTTGGATTTTGTTAGCAAATAAAAGAGACAACATTTGCTTTATGTACGAATAAAAATATACATGGACTAACTCTGAACAGTGCAGTAAGTTGTCAATGAAATTTCTGTGTTTCTGACCATCTTTTTTAATATAAGTACAACAGAAATTGGTTTTAGTCGACTGTTGTTCACTAAACTCGTTCATATTATATTGGATTGATGGAACACGTGTTTTAAGCAAACGCACTTGGGAAACGGTCTTTATTCCTAAAAGGCATTAAAAAAAGATTTCTAAGTCACATCAACTTTGACAGGCCGGGGGAAATGTTAAAAATAAATGTTAATAAAAGTAAGTATCCATAAGCATATAAAGTAATCTTTAGTTTTACATGATCCGCTTATCGACTAACAGGGCTCTCTTGTGACATTTTTCCGGCACTGCATAAAACGTTAAGGATGCAGTCCTAACAAGGTCATTTTTACCCTCTGCCACGATTCATCGTTGCGATTTAGACCCGTTCTTCTAGCCTCTCCGGTGGTTAATGAACTCATGACCTCTTCACCGTTGCAGTCTACTGCTTTCTAGTTTGGGTGTCATCAGTGAATCTATAGCATCTTTAACTTTTAATGAAGTTAACCAAGTTTATTGGTAGAAAAGACCCTTTAACGTAATTGAAAAAGATGTGGCAACTTTTTTTTTTATCTCCCTAGTGTCTTTTTTTCTGTTGCTTACCCCTAGCCATGGCTTAGATGTTGTGAATATCGGGAATACCTCAGACCTCTCCCTGCGGTCACTGCTAGCATTACCGTCCGTTATCACACGTTAGAGCTGAGTGCCACAGCGTCACGGCTGTTCAGTACAGTTCAGATGTCATTCACAGTCTGGTGAATCGGCAGTAGCCGGAAGGTTTTAGTGATGCTGAGTTTAACAAGACTTCGGGATCGACTCGACTATAAGTCGATTCTTTTGAGTACAGCAGCATAAAGTCGGCTGGGTTTTTTTCTACCCATTTCAGCGTGCAAAACAAAATGCCTTCCCTCAGCAAAGTGAGTTACTACTACAAAGTGGCAGTTCGAGGCGTCTATGAATGTTTGACATTAAAAAATCGAGGTTTATTTATGGAACAAGGATAACATTGCGCCGAAATGGAGTTGAAAAAATTTTAGCCGGATCGATATTTGATTGCCATGAGCCTTTTTTTTCCTTCTGTACATAAGTCGTTTTAGGCACATAGTTTTAATAACTTGCAACCAAAGAAAAATTATCGAAATTTGTAAGTGAGTAGAAAGTTGTGTTGCGACCACAACAATAAAATATTATGGACTTTCAAAGTCGACTCACCTGTTTCTCGACTCTAATGCTTCAACACCGTTACGTTCATCTAATGCGGGGTCCATTATCTAGTGATGGCTTACACAACCCGCCACCTGTGCCACGCATCCTCGCTCCCTAAGCAGTTCATGAGCAAAGAATGATGTTGATGACGAAATCTGAGCCAAACGGTGATTCGGCCAATTGGAAAGAGTTTAGGGAGCTTCTTGGCAAAGAAAAATAAAACAAGTAGTTACGGGTACCAACGTGGTAATGTTTTGTTTTTGTTTGGGTTTTGTTTGTCTTTTTCAGTCTCGAGAACAGTAATTATTAGGGTAGCAAAAAATAACATAGAACTTGTTACCCAAACAAAAATCGTGCTGGTTTAGGTATCCGAGTGTTTTCTTTTCACTTTAAAAACAAGTTACCGATCTATAGAGAAATTAGGTTTATATACCTGGTTCAGTACTATTCTTATTTCAAGCACCAGCACCTAAACCTTCCTTAAAGTAGTTATGAGGACAACCTGAATTTATTATTTTCGTGCTGTAATTGTTGTTGTTTTTACTCGATCCCCTAACTTAAAATATGTTATAAAGATTTAAACAAAATTTAAATAATATAATAATATAATCGAACAGCTTTGGTTCTTTATTTTTTATTTTTGATCCTTCTCATTTTTTTTTGCTGTGTGGCACAGTAATTGTGTGCGCGTTGGACTCGTGATCCGACATCTAGGGTTTTATCCAAACCAGAAATTCACGCTGTAATTGCCTTAGGAAAGCATTTTATTCACACTTTCGTCAGCCCACCCGCCTGTAAATTGCGCACTGGATAAAGAAAGTGCTTAGAATTTGTGGATGCTAGTATTTTGGCGCCTATCAGGCAGCCGTGCTCTGATTCTCTGAAATATGAGTTGAAATTGCTCTGATTTGCAGTGGCTTGGTGGGTGAAAGATGGAACGTCATGAGACTGCCTTCGGCTTGCATGACTGACCATTCTTTTAAACATGCAAGATATATACTCCTTAACTACAAATAACCATTCCGTTACCAATCTGTTGAGACTGGCTTTGGCGGTATAAATGAATATCTTTGTGTTTGCGTTGTTGTGTGTCCTATTGCTGGGAATAGGTACAGGCTAGTAGAGCATCAAAGAAAAATTTCTATCGTTATGCAATGATTTTCGGAGATTGGGCTGTTCATTTGACCTTTGAGAGGCCGCAGAAATACTTTTTTGTAATAAATGTCTTAACTCTTTTTAAAGCTTTTAATATCAATGTCTATTTTTTGCTCGTTGGGGTTTATGAATGTTTGTTTTCAAGAAAAAACATTTACGTAGCTTGATGTCTGAGTAAAAAATTGCCTTTATAATTATTTAAACTTGGTGGTGTGATTAGAACTTCATAACATTTCGTTAATCTTACGTTTTGTGAAAACGCCATAATAAATAATCATTTCATAACTAGGCCATTGCTCAGTCCACTCAGGAATGGAAACTGCAAGAGCAGAGCTTCTCTACCTATTTTGCAATTAATCTTCTTTCACCATGCATTTTATGCAATACCGTTTAAAGCATGTAGCACCTGGCTTAGCTGTTAGCTCTGCTGGTCTTGTTTTGTGCACACCTGGTTGGCGACCGAACTTGAAGAAAGATAATAAGCGGCAGGTACTGGGCATGGCCAGACAGACTGTTGCGAGCACAACCCAGGGGAGGTAATGTGCCGTCTCCTGTTGGTGCATCCGAGGGGAATAACCGCGCTTCCCCTCTACGCCTGGCCCGCCTGGGATGCAAGGGAAGAGTGCCACCGTGGCTAACCAGATCTCAGGCCTGGAACAAGATGATCGGCCAGTCGCAAAAACGATTTAGATCTAGATCTTGTTAGAGCCACTTAAAAGGTGTGGAATCTTTAGGTGATGTAACCAGGAGAAAAGCAGTGGTCTATTGGGATACCATTTCCCGTAAAAGTCGGGCAAGTTTACTAATACCGGGATTCAAGCAATGATAACATCGAAAGTGCCGTTCACAGGCAAAGTTTTTTTTATCTATTTCCGCATTTATTTAAACCGAACAATAATTTTTTTAAGAAGATATATGCATGAGTTTGATTGAGTGAAATTTTTTACAAGCCCAATCCATCATTACCGATGATCTCAGGGCTTTATATGCATTAGGATAACTAAGTAAATACTACATTTCATAATGTCACTTGTGATTTAGCTTGCTATTTTCAAAACGTTAGTCCATGTTTTTCATTAAGTTATCAACATTTCATGGGTTGTATCACTTTTAATATGAACACTTAAAGTCATATTCATACCATTTAAGTTTTTTCTAGAATGTTACTGGATTTTTTTTTATTTAACAAAGCATGCATGATCGAATGTAACTCCTGACTGACACAACAATCATCTGAATTTTTTCGTCTTATTGATATAGTTCCTGATAGCAGCCCGCGGCAGTCTCAAGGGTTTCAACGGCAACATTGACCTCTATGAGCAGCAAGCAGAATTCAGCGTTGCCTTAGACCAAGTTTGAACGTACTATGCAGAGACCGAATTGGCAACTACAGTCGAAATACCCTAAGCAGTTGCCGCCCCACTTGGATATCTCCCACCACGTTATCCCGACAGCATCGGCCCTTATACTTACCTGCTCTCCATGCCAGAGAGAGTTCGTATCACCGCCGACAGCAGCACAGGTGGCAGTTCAGGCACAGAGGGCGCTACAAGAACCTACAGAGAAGTCATTGCTGCCTCGGACACTATCACGTTTACAGCAAAAAGCACTGAAGGGTACTATATACCATCAAACGGTTTCCAAACCAACTCATTCGTCTCTGAAAGTGCTACGGCACTCACTTTATGCCAAGGTGGTTGCAAGGAAGGCGTGTCCTCGGACTCGTACATGCACAATTTCACTACAGATTCCTTTCTCAGCGACTCGTTGTTCGGGAACCAGCGTGCCCAGGAAGAGCAGGAGGATGTCCTCAACGTCTCCACAGCAGCGGCTGGTATTACCTTCAACTCGCCGTCCAGTCCCAGCCCAGACCCAGGATACGATATTCATAGCTCAATCAGCGTCGGAAAAGCTCTTTTCTCTAATCTTTCTTTCTCCACGGACTACAGTTTCACGACTCTTCCAGTCAACGAGTCCAGTTCGGACTCACCTTTGTTG
The DNA here is from genome assembly GCA_019649035.1 of Elysia marginata. Taxonomy (NCBI): domain Eukaryota; kingdom Metazoa; phylum Mollusca; class Gastropoda; family Plakobranchidae; genus Elysia; species Elysia marginata. The sequence continues at coordinate 1,015,023 of BMAT01001966.1, read as the reverse complement.
TACGAGATAAGCAACCCGGTTGTTGGAGTTCTATTGGCAATCTTTAGCCTAATCGTTGTGATAGGGAATGTTATGGTCATCATCGCTGTATTCAAAGAGATTTATCTCCGAACTGTGACGAATTATTTCATCGTTTCCCTGGCCATAGCAGATGTGATGGTGGGTGGGGTAGTCATGCCTTTCAGTATTAGTAATGAGATGACCAGAGATGTGTGGCTGTATGGTCAGGCCTGGTGTGATCTCTGGCGGTCACTAGATGTTCTCGCCTCTACGGCCTCTATACTTAATCTATGTGTGATTTCTTTGGATCGCTACTGGGCTATCACTGATCCGATAGCGTACCCCAGCAAGATGTCCAATGGGAAAGTGTGTATATTGATAATGCTTGTATGGTTTTGTTCTGCGGGGATATCTTTTCCAGCAATAGCCTGGTGGAGATCAGTGACGCCAGCAGATTTAGAAGAACATAAATGTATGTTCACAGAGGATAGCGCTTATCTTATCATTTCGGCTCTTGTGTCGTTTTATATTCCAATGTTCATTATGATGTTTGTCTACGTGAGGATATACAGGGCTGCTATGGCTCAAACAGAAGGAATTAAAAGTGGTTCTAAGGTTACTTCTGACTGTCCACTTGGGGACAACGGGGAGCAAATGACATTACGTATCCACAGAGGCGGATACCGCTTGAGAAACGAACCGTCTAACACACCAGCCGGCAGTTTCAGAACGCACCACCGCTCTAGTGATAGTGACGGAGACAGCCCTGTATCTTCAACTCGGCTTCACGTTTACCACCACAACAACCACAACAATCATCAATACCACAACCCCAACACAAACACGGGTAACAACCATCATCACCACCATCATCACCATCACACTCCGCGCTCAACAACTTTTATTTCGAAAAAGATACGTCATTTTGCATTAAGTAAGAAAATCACCAAACTGGCTCGAGAACAGAAGGCGGCGAAGACCCTAGGTATCGTTGTCGGTGTGTTCATCATCTGTTGGTTGCCGTTCTTCTGCACGACAGTCCTGTTGGCTATCTGTCGGAATCAGTGTGTCTATAGACCAGACATCCTTTTTCCCGTCTTCACATGGCTCGGCTACATCAACTCCGGTATGAATCCCATCATCTACGCTCTGTCTATGCGTGACTTTAGACGAGCTTTCAGTAAAATGATTTTGTGTTGCCCTCGCTATCGCTACAGCCAGACTCAGAGACATACCTACAGTCAGACTAACAGCCTGTCCACATCCAGCTTTTCTGTGAGTTGTGGAGACAGGTGTGTAGCCATGAGAATCTAGAAACGATATCATTTGTTTTCAGCATAACTTGACTGATGGAAAAAAGGCACTCAAATGGATATTTTTTGTAACTTAAATGAAGGATCAATGCTTTTTTTATATTTATCGTTGGATTATTGTATTCAAGATATTAATAATACCTACTCTGATAGTTCAAAGCCTTGAAGTAGGAGAAAAATCTTGAAAAGACTGTGCTTAACATTTGTAAAATACTGCAGTGGTAAAAAAATTGATACACGTTGAACAATTTTGATGGCATAAAATGATGGTATCGCTTTTAAGAATGCAAAACTGTTAGAATTATTATTTTATTTTTCCATAGAATAGGTTTCTAATTCCAAAATTATTCCATAGACTATATCTCCAGCGTTATCATGAGAACTTATCATTCAAGTACCTGATTTTGTGGGTGAAAGTATTAGAAGCACCTAAAGTTTCATTAGCATCTCGGCGACGAACGGTAAAATAAGTAGAAAGTTTTAATTCAAAATTTCTGTAGGCACAATTATATGAACGTAGCTTCTTGTCGTCTTTGTATACTTTCTACTTAACGGCTGACTTTTACTTCATTGGCTTTTCTCGAGGCTTTTCATGTAATTATGTCACTCTTGTGGCTAACTAAGAAAAAATATTAATGTTTGCTTTGATTAAGAAGAAGGGAATGCGGCGAGTTTTGTCGGCACAAAATATAAAACGCTCAGCTTTTAACATATTTCTTAGGTTCGAGTCTCGGCAATAAAATTGTCCAAAGTCCAGAGGCTGAAATTTCTTGATTTCCTAAAGATGATATAAATTTGTCTCTATCACTGCACTTGGGTTTGGAGACGAGCGGCAGGAAGTTTTCTGTGATTAAAAACTTCAGTAGATCTAGTTCTTAAGAATAGTGTTATAATTATTTCGAAAGATGTTAGTGTAACGGGATGAAAAAAACAGGCGAGAGGGGGGGGGGGCGCTGTTGGCATTGTTGGGTGTATCGCATTCGTTTCATATTCACAACGTCATAGACTTTTTTTTACTTTTTGTGGAAGGCATACTAGTTATCAACCATTTTGATTTCATAGGTTTTCAGCCGCAAATTCCGTAATGTGGACATTGTGAGGTACATTTTATCTCCTCTAAATACCTGTTAAAAATCACACGAGACAGCTTAAAGTTTAATTTTGTGATTCTTTGGCTTAATTTAAACTTAATTTAATAAATTAAAGATATTTTTAGCAAGTTGTTTAAAATACGGTTTCAGTTTTGAGTTATAAATGAAAGTTAACCTTAAATCAAATTTGCCTTACCAATATGATTAATACAGAAATGATTAAAGTATTAAATGATAAAAATAATGTGTATAGATTGTTTTTACATTTTTAAAAACTATCGCTGTTCTTACTATTCTTTTACGTATTATTTTAGCTCAATTTACGCTGTCAAAATAGCACAACTTGTTTAGGTGTTGTCTCGATCAGAAGACTGGTGTTTTCTAAACACGAGGTATTGTTAATTAAATAGATCTATGCAGACAGGAGTAACCTATTGTTAATTAGGAAGATCTGGAAGTATTGCTAATCAAGTAGATCTAGAGATATCATCAATTAAATAGATCTATATTGATCTAGGAACGACCGCGAGTTCAACCAGTACCCAAATGGCAATGTTATTGATTGAAATACGGCTTGTTTCTGTTTAACAGTGAAGTCAAAGTATTGGCAAATATTGTACTTGTACTTTCTAATTGTTTTATAG
>BMAT01001966.1:984344-1006436 GCA_019649035.1 Elysia marginata | reverse complement strand
CTCTCTCTCTCTCTCTCTCTCCTTTCCAGATATCAGTCCGTTTTTGTCTTTTATCATCGTTTCTACCCGCTTATTTTCTTTTCCTATCTTCCCATTCCCATGAAATTCAACCGTTTTTTACCGTTATCAAATACTTTTCATTTGCATGTTTCTTTTAAAAGAACCTTTCCATTCTGCTATTTCCCTTTGGATATTTCTATCTTTCTTGGTACATGCTTTACTTTAGAATGCATAGAAAAGTATTTTTGTTTCTGCGTGTTTCTTTCTATCTCTTTATCTCCGACCACAACCTGGGTTGGATTGGGACTGGACCTTAAAGTGCGACATTATTTTTAGCGAAGACAAAGAAAAACAAGGTCCTAAAAAACCGAATCCAAACAAAGCTTTAAAAAAGCAAATTTTATTCACTCGAAAAACCCTGTTGGTGTCCTTCTCGAGTCTATTCAATGCGCCACAGATAAAGCAAAACAATTAGATGCTTTTAAAGGTTCAATTTTTTTTTTTAAATGCATCTACATAATTATTTCTAAGGTCAGAGGTTATTTCTTTAATATTTTTTTTGCAAAACGAAATGATTTGTCTCATATTTTTAACTCTTTACTCACTTAATATGTTAAAGATCACATTTGTTGCATAAATACATTAGATATTCTAAACTCCCCTCTTCCTAGCGAGATTTCAAAAGGTAACGGCTTGACTAGCAACATGTGGGGTCTGCAAGCTGCATAATCTTTCAAAATTAGGAAGTTGGTCATGCCAAAGTAGCCTTATAGATTAACAAGTCATGCTAGCAAGGGAAAGGAAAAGTGTTGGGTGGTCCCTGCAAACATGTAGGCCATAAATCTGCGGATAATAATTAAGCAATTCTTTATGGTTTCCCGAAAAATTGGAAAAATGAATGTCTTAAGTTTTTATTATAAAGCTTTCAATTGCGTTTTCTCAATGGGAATCTATAAAGACATAATTACATTACTTTAGATTGGCTCCTTCAGACTGGAAAAGGCTGATGGGAGTGTAGCAAAGTTGAAGTATAGAAAATAAATATTGTAAATTCAATAAAGCGGCATAATGGGTTTCTGGCTGTCAAGGTTGCAAACAACGCTAAATGATTTGCTTTTGACGGGCTTAGCTTGAAAGTGTAAAGGTTTAATTCGGCGACTTCTAGAAATTAACTGCCATGTTGGTTAATCTTGGGCTAAAGATATATCGAAATAAAAAATACTACCCAAATTTAGTTTTAAAGGCTCTATTAAAGCCTCACTTTAGCAATTCGATTCACTCAAACAGTAGGCTACCACACACAGAGCTTGGAGACTACTGCTCAGATAGTTCACATCGAAGATCTATGCCATATGTCATATTATTTTGTTTTCTAGTTGAAGGCATTTTCTGCATGAAAAAACTTCAGTGTATGAAGAAAACAAGCGACCAAATAAAGGTTCAAAGGTAGTTGATAGTGGTAATGATAGAGATGGTTATAACGGTGATAGTAAATTGAGGAGATGAAAGCAGTCCTCAACCACAATCTAAAGAAGATATTACAGAATTACTACAAGCACAAAGCCGCAGATCTACTTTCTTTATGACTCAAATCAACTTTCTTTCTATATCTCTTCCTTTGTCATTTTTCACTCACTGCGTATTTTTCTACATTTTACTTTTGTCTCTCAATTTTCTTCATGTTCCCGTCTCTTAGCTCACACCTGTTTCAGTTGATTCTTCTCTCTCTCTCTCTCTCTCTCTCTCTCTCTCTCTCTCTCTCTCTCTCTCTCTCTCACTGTGTGTGTGTGTCTGTCTGTCTCTCCCACGCCTTTCGTACTCTCACTGAGACTGATAAACATGCAACTTTAACGATACCATTCGCATCTACGAAAACAGTGAAGATCTCCAAACAATTACGCCTGATTTGAAAACACAGTGCCGCAAATAATACAAAAGCTCTACCATGTTTATTATCGTATGCAACTCTCTCATGAGCATAACGTAGTTAGTTTATAATGTTGAAAACAAAGAGGTATCCTATTGCTCAGTTTTCTCACTTCACAACTTCTCTGAACCTCGCGCTAAAAATTAGAATTGCACTTTAGTCTGAAAGAGTTCTTCTTTTCGTTTTTCCTCCTTTTAATCATTTTGAATTTGACTACACTTGTCTTCACATCTAACAAAATTAAGTTTAAGAGCATTTTGGACCAAACTAAAAATAGGTGCTTCGCCTGGATTAAAAATTATTTTTAAAGAAATTGAACTAAATATGTCAATTAAAACAAAATGGCTTGATATGCAGTGGTTACTATGTAAAACACAAGTCCAGTTCTTGGTTATATATATACATTATGTTCCTGTTTTCATTCCCAGTGTGTTATGTCTGAAGCTTCTTACTTAAATATTCTATTATCTAGTAATATTAAGGAAAAATTGTTTTTCTAATTTAAATATTATTTTGATACCGTTAGCGTCAAGCCGATTTTAAAGCTGAATGTTTACATATGGTTCCTGTAACAATATATTTTCGTGTGTGTGGGTTTTTTTTAATTCGTTTTGTTTATTGTTTCATATAAAAAAGGTGTTTACAGGTGATCGTCGAGCACAAAAGATAGCAAGTTAAATGTGGGCACTGAAATCACAACCCTCAAGGGCTACAGCGACCGCGGCAATTTCTTTCTTTTTTACATCAAATACCCCAAGGCGTCAATACATCGAATCAACACTCAATCTAACTGATTAGATTTTTAATTTTGCAGTGAAATGGCGAAGTGCTTCAAAAGCACTTACGTTTAATAATTAAGTTTTAGATTTACTTGCATTTCATTTAGATGCATTGTAGAAGTTTATAGGAAAATATAGCTAGATTGTCTTTTGCATTTACTGACAATGAAAATCAAAAGAAAAAGATTCATCTTACAGCTTATTGGCCCGCATGAAGAAATGCTTCAAAAATCGAAATTGTAAAAGGACATTGTCGACATCATGAAGTCAAAATTTACACGCTGCGAAAAAAGCAGGTTTTGGGCTTGCACTGTATTTCAAGAAACTGTTAACTAATGATACTAAAGGAAAGTAACGCAGATACTAGGCAGTGTGAGAGTACCCGGTATCTCTCTCTTTCTCTCTCTCTCTCTCTCTTTCTCTCTTTCTTTCTCTCTCTCTCTCTCTCTCTCTCTCTCTCTCTCTCTCTTGTAAAACTTAAGCCAATTGTCACATTATCTTACATTTATTTATCTATCTTTAGCATTTATCTTTTGCACTTCTACTTGTCATTACAATAGTCGTCGTAATTCTCCTGAGATCTTTTCCCTAATCTTATTCTACTTCCATCATTTTAATTAAATTAAAGTGCACAGTGATATTTTAACTTTAAGAGAGTTTCCAAGAGAAAAAGCACTTTTCTGAGCTATTGTAACTAGGTCTACGTAACGGGCTACATGACATGAAGCCTGTCATCGAGAGGTCTGTAAAGCAGAAAAGTATTTCCTAGTCACGCAAACTTTGCTTTGTAGTTCTCTGACATCCAAAAGAGTGATTTAGCATCTGAGGGGCAATTCTGCAGCTTTTGCTCCGAGAGAAAAGTATTTTTTGTGTTAATATTTGTGACTTTGAAGTGAAAGAAAAGTATAGTTTTTTGTGTTGACATTTGCTCTGAAAGTAAATTATGCTTTTTGTCTTAATATTTGTGACTTTTTTAATTAGGAAACCCCATCTTTAGTGTAAAAACAAATTTTGCTCCAAAAACTGCTAACGGCTATATTTGAAAAATTGTCTTTGTTTATCATGTGTGTGACGTCGTGGTGTAGAGGTAGACACTCTGCGTTCGGATCGAGAGATCCGGGGTTTGAGCCCCTGGTTCTGCACATCGACTTTTTATTCCGTGAAAAAGATTTTTACACAAATATATTCGCCGCATTGGGCTATGGGCAGTGAAAGATGCGGTGTAACTGCTGCTCCTTTGTGAGGTTCGGAAGGTAATTAGGTTGGTGCACCCACGTAAAGCGCTTAAGGCATTAGTGGATTAGTAGCTATAAAACATTTTTGTCTTTTTACCATTGAAGTGCAAAATAACAAATGACAAATAGGACTGCCTTCACATTTTTATCTTTGTCTTTTCCTCAATGATCTTGCTGGACCATATCTTCTTCAGCCATAAGTTGGCTTAACAGGCTTTCTATACCCGTTTCTTTACGTCTTCCTCTACGCCTCCCTCAATATTGATGACACTTCCAAGGTAAATGAAACTGTCAACATCCTCTAATTCCTCATCCTCCATCATGACTGGTCTGTTGCTATTAGTTTTTAGTCTGAGAATTTTTGTCTGTTTTTGTTAATCTTAAGACCTAGACTTATTGAAGTTGTGTTCAGGGTGGCAGTTTTCTCGTGCATTTGTTGGTAGTTGTGGGAGAGCAACGCAATATAATCAGCAAAGTCTAAGTCCTCTAGTTGAATTGTTAGTGCCCATTAAATTCCTTGTTGTTTCCCCTCAGTAACTATTCTCGTAATAAAGTCAACAGTCAGCAGGAATAGAAATGGTGTTAAGAGACAGGCCTGCCTAACCCCAGTCTTAATTTCCAAGAGATCTGTTAACTCTCCGGCATGAATGACCCTTGCTGTTGTGCCGTCATACATGTTGCTTATTAGGTCTGTTAACATCTGTGGGACTCCAAAATGTCTCAACGATTTCCATTAACTTTCCTGGTCCACACAGTCAATGCCTTCTCGAAGTCAACAACGTTCACATAGACCCTTTGCATGTTCATAATTACTAAGCAAACAAAAAACGGACTATATCTACAGGATTATTGACAAAACTATCTTTTTTCATTTACTGAATAAGATACCCATATGTTTTAAATACAGCGCAATTTATCACTGTTACATACATATTTCCACCATCGCCTGCAATGCTTACTATGAGAGAAAACTATAAACGTTGTCTGCATTTCTCAAAATGGACGTAGTTCTTTTCCAAGCTTGCTTAACGAAATACAGGTCTTTTGATATTGAGTTAGCTGAAACAAAGTTTGAAAAAATGCGTATGACTTAAATTAATTATTTTTTAGAGATTTTTAAACCCATAAGTATTAGAAGAAGTAAGGCGTTTTAAACGATCCTGAAATTCCTGAAAGAAATACTAAAAATACTCACTAACCAGGGTCAAAGTTATAGAAAAGACACAGAGAAAATAAACGATCCTGAAAGAATAGCCACTTCTTCATTCAGATTCTTATCTTTGGGCACTTTCATTCTGTTTTGTTGCTGTTGTGCATGTTGTAAATATTGTGATTATTATTAGTGTTACTTGTAAGATTCTTCTTCTTCTTCTTCTTCTTCTTCTTCTTCTTCTTCTTCTTCTTCTTCTTCTTCTTCTTCTTCTTCTTCTAATTATTATTACTATTATTATTATTATGATTATTATTATTATTATTATTATTATTATTATTATTATTATTTGCCGGGTTTTTAGGTTGTGCTTGCATATTTTTTTTTGAAATAGATTGTCAAGTGGCGGCGCTAACAGTAAAAAAAGCTTTTGTTTTTTCTGTGCAAGAACAAATTTAGTCTTTTCTTAGAAGATCAATGCATAGATAAAATTATGCCTGGTTTTCATGCGGCTTTATCTTGGCTTTGTAAACATCCATTTTTAGTTGTTTGGGCCGTTGCTTATCTGCTTAATGTTAGAGAAACTTTAGTTCTTGTGGCAACGTGTATGTCTTGTGTACCCTGGAAGATCATCTTATACCGCGGCTGGTCTAGGTTCAGGTTTAGTTTTCTTCTAAATGGGATGTGTGTTCTTTTACAGAATATATTTTGACAATCCAGACCATTGCATCCATCCACGCGGTTGTCTTCTTTACTTTGATATACTTTACATGTCATGTAGAAGAAATGGTAACGTAGATATTCTAGTGTAAGAACATTTTAAAGAAGTGAAGGTGTGAAAACAAACCTTTCCATTTCCCCTCGCCAGCAGATTGAATAGAGTTAAAAAAAACTAGACACTCCTATGAGACAGCTAAAACAGAAATGTCGCAATCTCTTTTCATAGTAGTTAAAAGAATCCTTCAGAAATGTTTGTTTTAGTCTTCCCATTACCTGTTGTTTTGTTGTTTTTTTTTGTTTGTTTGGTATTTTTTTTTTGGTTTTAGGAGATTCGGGTTTTATAAGGTTTTGGGATTTTTTTTGAATGGCGCAGGTTTAAAAACAATAATCTGGCGCATGAATTCAAAGGCAATTATCTTTCTATGCAAGCTTGCTTTGAAAACAGAATTCCTGAGACTGCTCAGAAGCATTGTTCTCACAAATGCCTGCCTCGAAAAAAAGATTTTTCTATGTCTACAAAAAATGGCCAATAAAAAGTTGCAAAAACGTGTATATAAAATGTTCAACTTTGGCATATTGTGCAGGCAACAACTATCGCTTGGTGCTCCCATGCAGATTAATTTTATTATAAGGTTCATCATGTATTGTTTTTTCGTTTTTGTATTCGTTTTAGTTTTGTTTTGTTTTATTTTTTGTTCCTGACATAAGAGAAGCTACTGGATTACGCGAAACATTAGCGCATTAGCTGTGTTAAAAATACTTTCTTTCCTATCAACTTTTATTTTAATGCTTCCTCTCTTCCACCTTTTTTTGTTTTAATTCAAGCAAGGTGCGCTGCCTAATTTGTGGTTAGCGATGATGACGTACAGCATTTTTGTATGCGGTGCACTTTATTCTAATTTTTTGTAGCTGTAAATAGCTTGCTTATAGTTCATATTTTAAGTCCTCATATCCGTTGTTCAGATTTATCGCGCTGAGCCTAATTTTCCCATACACTATAATGCAACTTTTTTCCAGATCTGAAAGCCTGACTCAGATTTTGTTTCTGATCAATTTCTCATGGAAATTGAACATTGAAACTGATATATCCAGCTCAAGAAACCTAGATCTAAATCTACAACTTTTGATGAGGAGGCCAGAAATGTCTCGCGTCCAGGGTAATAAGTAGGAAGTGGTTAATTCATTTTTTTTCAGAAAACGCAATTAAAAAGGTCTTTAGTGGGATATTACTCTGTCTCCCCAATGAGTCGAGGTAATTGGCCGTTATTCTACCCACAATTCCTCACTCACGTGACCTAACGGCTATAGGTCTGCCTGCCCTTGGGGGCACGAGGAGGCTCCGTCTACAAATCTACATCCAAGTCGTCAGAGAGTCAACACAGTAATCTAAGACGCCTTGGTCTAAGGCCCGGCGAAAGCCAACAACTAGTAAGAAGTTATCAAAATGCCATCACTTCACTGGCACTGCGACCAAAGTCTATTGTTCTTCTTTTTCTCTATATCTGAAATTGACAAAAATTGTAATATCTTTACCTAAAATTTTTATAAATATATGAAATTTTCGATGCTTGTCTTTTTCAAAATGGTAACGTTTTTCGAAGTGAAAATTGCGACATCCAGTTCGTTCACTCTTTCGTGAAAATTGGGAATGTGAGACTTAAAGGACCACTGGTGGTCCAAAAGGTTAATAATTTGGTCTACTACTTGTGCACTAACGTAGACCACCGCTAAGTGCTATTAAGTTAATTTTTGTTTCATGTCCTATTTCATTGGCCTCTCTGTCTTCAGACCCTTTCTTCTCCACTTTCTTACATATCTTCTGTCTATCATTTCTACAAGATAATATTATATATATAAAAGTCAATATAACTAGCTGATTAAATTTTTATTAATTTTTCATTCTCCGTTCCTTGTTCTTTTTGCAGGTTTTTCTCAATTTTTTAATATTGTTTTTTCTTAAGTTTTTCCGTAGTTTTTTCTGTTCATCTTTCGTTTTTACTTCTGCGACCGAATTAGTATTTTTCTTTCTTTCTTTTAGAACTATTATTACTATTTCCCATGGTGACCAGGGTAGAGTTTGAGTGTGTTGAATGGCGTCTTGAGAACTTCCTGAATTCATTATCATGGGAATCAAAACACAACGTGTCCACAACCTTTGCTGCCATTAAACTTGCTCTGCTTCCATAATATTCTTAGCTACTCTTACAAATCTCTTTCGTTTTAAATGATTTTTATTGTAGGTTGCACAGATAATATGTGAATAAACCGTCGTTAGTGCAAATAGTGTTTTCCCAAAGGATTCGTTAAATTGGTTAAACAGAGATTGTATTCCCAACGAATTATAAAAAAATACACGTGGTAATAGAAAGCAATAAACGTGTATCTGTACAAGCTCTAGAGTTTTTTAGAAAGAGGGAAGTAAATTAGGAGGGGGGGGGGCTTTCCGTGTTTTATTCTTATTACATTTTTATGCAGAAAAAATGCATATTATAAAAAGGTGTCATCATTAACATAAACTTTTTTTCGTATGGTTTGTTGACGAGCTCTGCCTCAAAGAAGGCAAGAGCATCTGCAGTAACGAGCGGCAACCTCTTGAATTAAATGTTAATTTTTTTCAGGAGTTGCAGTTCAGTACAAAAAAATTGTCGAGTGGCTCAGGACAAACTTCTCCTTTAATCCTGTGCGTGTCATCTGGCCAGTCTGTGATGTGTCTCTTTCGCATTCTCTTGTACAGGGTGACTTCTTTGTCTGTGATCGTGAAAAGTTTATGACTTATTCTTCTCTTATGAAGTATTCTGCAGTAAGATCTTCTGTTTCCGCCACTATTATAGAACAATACCTTCAAACGTGTCTAGCAGTTCCTTTCTGCTATCGTGATTCAAGTTGATGATTTGAAGTTGCAGATAATTTGAGGCAGCTGAATGGTTGTCTTTTATGCTCAGTCTCAAGTTGGTCGCTCGTGAATTGTCTATTTGCACTGATACTATACTGCTTTCTCTTGTGCTATGAGAAAAATTAGATCTAGAACCCAACTTTGGCTACAAATTATAGTTTTTAGCTTTTACAAATAGAGCATGCGTTTTCATTCCCAAATTTTGATTCTTGCTTGTTCCGCGCTGCACTATCTCTCTGTCCTGGCCTGCATCTACGTACACTTGTATCATTCTTTGTGACGTTTCATCATTTTGGGCGTATTTCTCTTGACTGTCTTAAGCAAGCTTAGGTGTCTTTGATTTACAGCGATCCATAGAGTCTCGTGTGTACTCATGTTCACACTCTCTTTAAACGGTTCCTCTTTAAAATGACTAAAAACCGCCTTCGCGCTCAGCATAAACGGACCTTAACTAACACTCTGAAGATTTAACGCTTCCAAGTTCAACAAAAAAGTTAACTTTTTGCAATAGCTTCATCTACTCAACTTGCTCACCGTGCCGGAAGTCCCGAGCTAGGTTAGGTTTCTTATTAGTTCAATGAAAATCAATTTCTAAAAGTTATTAGCTGGCTTATAACCATTTTTTCAACAAAAACCTTTATCTAGAAAACAAACCGTAAAATAATCTTTGTTACTCATAAATTGACAAAAAGTTTTTAGTTTGATCTTTTGAAGAGGCTCCAATCTGGAGATTTCTTAAAAAAAGATTATTGACATATTTTTAACAGTTGAAAACGCTTTGAAACCTACTTCGTTAAAAATGGGTATATTGCGACAGATTCTCTACCCGCAATCTAACACTTTTTCAATACGTCGGTGGTTTTTAGAATAAAGACCCTGCTTTGGATTTTTAAAAGAATATGTTTAACTTCTTCAATTACAGTCTGTGGATTTTAGCAATCTTTGGTCTGTCAACAAATTTTTGTGAGTTTTTTTTTAAATACTCGTATTTTTAATGCGCTTCAACTATGAATGGAATAGGAAACAATACAGCTTTCCGGATGATGTTATGAAAGTTTTAGCGCAGCTCGCACTATTATGTTTTTAAGGAGGTCATTATGATGAAACAAATCTCTACCCATAGTGGAATCTTTGTTTGTTATCGACTGCGTGGTTTGTTTGTTTTTTTTTCGCGAAATAGTAAACATTTTAAAAAACTCAAACCCTTTTTACTACTGCAATAAAACTTTAAAAGACCTTTTCTTGGAAATCTCATTCAGTTTACATATAAAATGGAAAAAGTTACAAAAAAAGGGAAATAGAATGACCAAGAGAAGACATTATTATTATACTGAGTGTTTATATAGAGGCACACAAGGAATATCTTAATGAATGAGTCGGTTGTGATCTTATCATTGCTACGTTTAACTACCCTTTCACTGTATGTCACTTGCTTTTGTTCGTTCATTTTATAATATTCGCCCAATGTCCAACTGCATTATTTTTAAAATGTGTTAAATGAATAAGCTAAAAGATGTAGACAAAACTCAGTCACAAGTTTATTTATTTCCTACTTTTCTTTTCAATATTTTGACACTGAGCAGGAATGACTTCTATAACTCCTTATGAAAACGCATTTTGCACACAATGGTACTCATTGTGTCTGTATATAAAACAATTTGCAATCGCTGCGCATTTCCACAAAAATGCGTAAAAAATTGTGAGGTTTGAAGCAGCAAACTCTACATTAATTTTTATGTCTTTATTAAAAAGAAAATATTCGAGGCCAGTTTAAGATTCTACTAGCTCGTAATTCTATCATAAATTAATGAATGTTTAGAAGAACTTGCATCACGCGTTCAAGCTATCTCCGTTATACATTGATGGTTTGATGAAAGGACATGCTGCAACATGTGTTTGCGCCTGCACGTGAATCAATTGTGAAGATAAAGAAAATGTCTGTGCGATTCATGTCTGCAATAACTGTAATTATCAACTTCTATCGCAAAAAAGATGTTTTTCAATGATTGCTTGTTATGTTAATCACCTGTCTCGTTCAACAGAATATCACAGAGGGTGAATTATGAATGGCACGCATGGCATATTTGATGTAGATCACTGTAGATCTTTACTCATTTGGAGAAGAATTGTGAGTATTTGTTCTGTTTTAATCGCTATCAATAAGGAGGTAGCGAAATCAATTCATTTACTGAAATATAGAAAAGGGGGGAGCGAAAGTTTATTATTTACAAAATATTCCATAATGAATCTTGAAAATCGTGTTTAATCCATATAAACTGCCTTTTTTCATTGTTCATGTGCACCTGTTTCCTGTTCTTTTCGCGGCGGAAACTGTAAGTGAGGTGAATAGAATAGGACAGTGAAAGAAAGTAGCAAACGGTGTTTAAGTAAAAGAGTTTACGAGGTCGTGTCAGCTAAGGGGCAATCGGAGAGAAATTTGAAAAAGAGAGGATGTGGGAGGCGAAAGGCCTTTATTGATAATGGCATTCCAATTTGTGTGAAAGAGCCTTACCATGCAATTAAATATAAGATTGTTTGCCTCTTGCTCTCCAATCAATAATGATGACAACAGTTGAGAGGTGATGACCAATTGATGTGTTTCGGCCGGTCGCGTTGAAGTTAGTCCCTTTACGTAATCCATTCAAAGATTTTTAGATCAAGAGCAAAGGCAGGTCTTCATGCACCAAATCATTCAAGTTGTTTTAATCAGTTCTGGTATTTTGAAGTCATTTATTACTTTTATACATTTTGGCTCTTTAAAAATGGGGAAAATGTATGTGTAGGGATGGACATCCTATAAGATATTTTCGGTTCTCTGCGATATCTCAAAGTTTATCTAGGTCTTTTTATGTAAGAATTAATTCATTACTCGCAAAATTTTTGAAGACAAAATCAAGGCAACTACGAGTAGTGTAATAGTCTCCTTGGCAGAACTCATCGGCCTCGCCTCAATATGTATCGCAGTATAAAATTCTCAAAATTGTTTAGAATTTTTGTTGGTTTAGAATTTATAGAAAAACAGGAAAAAAGGCATTTTCTTAAAATTAGAATGTTCGCGTCCGACTCATTTTGACTGATCAAGAAACGAATATGCCCGAACAATTACCATCTTGACTTGATTACTGGGAAGGACAGAATGAAAGTGTCCTCACTTTTTGCAAAATGAATGGTTTCATATTTTTGTACGACAGTGGATCTTAAGTCTTTTTGGCCTAAAACATGGTGCAGTAAACGGGGCAAAAAGAAAAAAAGATAATTTTCATAATCTGTCTTGAATTAAACAACAATAGCCTCCGCCATCTTGGTCTTGGTTTAAGTTCCAGTAATTCTAAATGTATATTGATAGCTTGCAAATACTTGTCGGTTTATTTCAACTTTTTTTCCGAAAACATTAAACTTAAACTTTCTGCTTTGCGAACTCCTCCCGCAGACCCAGAGTGCAGGTCAATTAAATGACTTGTAATAAAACTATGTATGCGGTTAAATCAAGCAATGAAAATTGTGTAGATATAGTCTGATTATCTACAGTGGTTGAGATTCTTGTGAAAACTAGATTATGAAAGAAATGTTTTTATCTTTGTCTATTTGGTTGCTACGGTTACCTGCCAGTTGCCGTCTGTGCTAACGCTCTCTAGCTATCAAAACATATCATTCTGCAATGTATGAAATATTAAAGTAAGAAGCCCATCGTGAAAAGAGAGCAACTCTTCACAATTAAAATAACTGTTACGTAGCTAAGACCAACTCTTTACAATTAATATAATTGCTACGTGGCTAAGACCAACTCTTTACAATTAATATAACTGCTACGTGGCTAGGACCAACTCTTTACAATTAATATAACTGTTAGGTGGCTAAGACCAACTTTTCACAATTAATATAACTGTTACGTGGCTGAGACCAACTCTTTACAATCAATTAAACTGTTACGTGGCTACTACACGACTGAGCTGGGTAAAGCAAGTAGGGGATGAATAAAGGGTGCATGTTGCTTTGTTATTTTTTAGTTTGTTTCAAAGTGTGTCGAGAAAATACACATTTTAGTACACCTGTGTTTCAATCATACTGTCTTTGGAGCTCTAAACATACATTTAAAAAAAGATTATTATATTTTCCAAGCATGCAGCAGCTGTTCGGTTGGTTTACCAAAATCAGTGAGCAAACTTGTGTAACCCTAAATTCCTGCAACATAAAGCTGGTACATATAACCAGATCTTACTTCAGTTCAAATTATTGAGTACTACCCACACCTTTTTCTCTTCAGTGTTTTTTTTTTTTTGCAATGTACACCCAACAAAAAAACTGGGCTCAGCTTCCGGAATGGATGATTACGTGTGCAAGCATGGTCATGGGATGGTGTTATTTACTTTTACCTGTGGTTTACGAATGAGGTGCTAATGCAGCTTGTTTTTCCCAATCCATCTCCATATGTTTTTCCTTAGATCATCTCAGTGCGTAATGAGAAAGGCGGGTACGTTTAGTTTGGCACTATCTTGAAAAGATTGCCGTTTCGTTCTAAACAACATAACTGAGATCAAACTCTCTGACACGAAGACAAAAAAAAAAGGAGAAAAAAAAGCTTTTTTGCAAATAATAAAATCTTCCCTACGGCATCAAAATTTATGTATCGTTGCTTGCATCGGGCATAGTTTGGGTTTATTGGGTTTGTTATTATTTACCGCTGTTAATTTTTCTTTGATTGCAAAATCAAAGCTTTTGAGGATTATTTTTTATTTCTTTTAAAGCCACGCGTCAGATGTCCTTTTAAATGGTAGTTGAACAAAATTTAAATACCACACCAGACTCAGAAACCAGGCTTTAAACAGTTTTGGTTTCATAGAATCTTATTGGTCATTTCGGTGTGCAAATGCTTGATTATTACATTTTACAAAGTGTTGTAAGTGGTTGTATGGGTTCTATGTCTCGATGTGGTCATTTGGTACTTGCTAAGCTAAACTCAAGTTATTTTTTCTTATACTGACGGTGTGAAAAATTTAATATTATTAAGCACATTCTTCATTTAGATTCCTTATAACCTATGAAGGTGCTTTAAGAAGCAGGCAAATCCTAAATCGCTCATTCTTACTTTTTTTTACATTACAAGATTTTCAAAAACATCTTCAACTTTTCAAAGTAAAGTATAATTTGAAACGATTTTATTGGCACTGCAATGTCAATGGTAATAAATAAAAGGTCAAAGAGAAGAATAAGAAGTTATATTATTACCTTACCTCATACTTTTATTAACATGGAATGTCGTTCCGTTTAGGGTTAACGAGACTTGTAGAAGAAAAGCAGAAAAAGGAAACATCACTTAAAACGGTTTTTTGTAAGAAAATTAAAAGTTTGAGATTTTGTTGAATGAAATCCTTACTAATTCCACCATCAATCAAACGCCCAGGGGTACATACTTTTATTTCAAAATTTCTTTAAAGAATGGAAATTTAAAGGGTAAACCGCATCGAAATGCCTACTTATATGGTGGGGATGGAAATAGTTTTTGCCAGACTATACTTAACTTACGTTTAGCGAAAAGAGTAAAGGTGTAAATCTTAAGAAAAGCAAACTCTATGCCAGCTGGTGTAAACTTCGAGAATCGCGAAACAAAGTATTTTAACATTGAACATGTGTCTGGTAACATCAGTTTACATGATTATAAAGAAAACCAAACTTAAACGGCGAGGCAGGCAGGCCTAAATGAACGCAATAGAGAAACGTAAAGAAGCGCCAACGACCAGGAAGGGTAGGTTTTAAATTCAGTTATGTGATAAAATTTGAGGAAAGAAAGGTCACGTTTTATTTCGTAATGAAAAAAGTTTGAGTTTTTTTTCTTATTTAAGGAAGGCTATCGGTTATGGTACCAATGAAACATTCACGAACAACTTAATATGATTTATGCTATGGGTACAAAAAACTAATCATTATGACTGAATAAAAAAACTTTAAAAATTCACACAAATTCTCTGTAGTCACAAACTCATGACTGAAAAGTTTACACGCATTGTGTCATTCTCAATTTGTGCTTTCTCTTATCCTGTATGTTTGATAAAACCATTGTTCTGGCAATTACATTACCCTGCCTGCAGTTACAAGAAACGCTCCATAATTAAACTAACTGCATTTACCAAGATTCCGGTTGGAGCTCTGCACAAAAGAACACGAAGCCAAATTAACTACAGAGGCCACAATCTGTAAAGCTAGTAAGATGTTTAGTTAGCAAGCAACTGTGGGGGGCTCGAGTAACACACGTCTAGGGATTGCCTGCGTACGCCGGCGTTTATCCTATTTAAGATCGAAGTATTCTCTTCTCTCTGATCTAAAACTGATTGCTTTTCCTCATGCAATGTTCATGTTTCATCTTGTTTTTCTTCTCTTTTGCTTTAGCTGTCCCGCCTTCTACTCTTCCTATGTTATTTTCCTTATTCTAATTTTTTTCTTTTTTTCTGTTGTTCTTTTTGTTATTATTTTTCTTTTTCATTTGGTTTTTCGTCTTCTTACTCCTGCTCCCATTTCTCTTCTTTTTGCCTCATCTTCTAACCACCGTTGGTCCTTGAAACAGAAGCAGCAGCAACAGCTATAGTAGCAGCAGTAGTAGTAGTAGTAGTAGTAGTAGTAGTAGTAGTGGTAGTAATAGTAGTAGTAGTGACGGCGGCTATGGTGTAGTGGTACTAGCAGTTGTGATTTTATTTGATGATGTTTGTTTGTAAGGGTCCGATGTAATTTGAATATTTTGAAAGTAAGGCCTAGGGCCTTATCGTGGCATTCTATACTCTTCTTTCGTGTGTCTTTTCTACGTTTTTAATAGAAATCAGTGGCGAATTTTAATGTCTCTTAGAATGTCAACCTGAAGCTGTATATCGAGGTGCAATCGCCTGTGGCTGAGCCAGATATAATTTCAGCTGTGAACAAGACAGTGGGGACGTCTATGAATAAGATATAATGCTAGTCACCTAGACGGAGGCAGACTCAGCCGATATTTACCGCCGTAGTGTTCTTACGGCCTGATTACAGTTTTCAGCCTCCAGCAGTTCACGATTCCCTTTGAAAACATGCAATATATTTCGAAGCGTTATGTTTGTTTCTTAATAGTTTGTCTTTTACATTACTTGTCGGCCAGAGTAGAGCCAATTTTACTGAAACAAAATAATGATTATTGATTACAATCAACAGCTGTTGCTAGGACGTTTATTATACATCAAATTACTTCCCTTTGGTGATTAATTATTGCTCTCCTGGAAACCTACAACATAGTTATTGTGAATACGTGGGTAACTATTTAACAAATTGCTTCCCATGAAAAGCAAATTTTGCAGTGTCTTATGGCGACATCTTGACACTTCCCTGTTTTGTCAGTGGATCAATCAGATAATAAGAGTAAGATATTTTTCTATTCATAAATTCAGTGCAAATGTTACACAACAATAAAGGTTGGCCCGTGAGTGACGAGGTTTTAAAGACTAGCAGTTTTATTACGTAGCAAGTCAAGAAAAAAATACACATTGTGATTGTCTTGCTTAGTCTATGGTAGCGCTATTGGAGTTTGAGGTTTAGCCCAAGGTGGCGTGCAATTG
The DNA here is from genome assembly GCA_019649035.1 of Elysia marginata. Lineage (NCBI taxonomy): Eukaryota > Metazoa > Mollusca > Gastropoda > Plakobranchidae > Elysia > Elysia marginata. The sequence continues at coordinate 990,161 of BMAT01001966.1, read as the reverse complement.
CACGTACAGCCCGATCTCGGCGCTCAGTCACATTAATTGACGGGACATTTTGGTTTTGCAAAATGTACATTTTTTTAGCTTACATATAACTTGTACAATCATGAGTTTCCCTGCTTCCAAAAAAGCCTGCCGTTCACAACAATCAAGACATCTAAATAATAAGCATGATAGCAACTTAGATTATGATTGCCATTGTTTGAGTGTGATCTTTTCAGAACATTTCTCGCACCTTGGCAAAAGCGTAAATCGTACTCATAGAATTTCACGCTTGGAAGAAATTTAAAAACAGCTGGTTTTAGATGTTATAGCCTTTTTTCCGTATATCTATCAATTGTGGATGATTTTCGGATGCAAAATAAATTGACAAAATGAAAAAATGGGAAATATTGATTTCGAAAGCATAAAAACTTACAATGCGTAACACATTGCTTGCTCTTTCTGTTCTCTACTTACTGCTTTCGGATAAAACTGCCAACCTGCTCGATATAAGATAAAGTCTGTTTCATGGAGGATGATCAATTTCATCAGTGTTTGATCAAAGGGGTAAAAAAAAAGTACATGTTTATTTCAGCGGCATTCGGAAAAGCTTGGAATTTGAGAGTGTCCATTATAAATTTATAAATCTGACGGGAATAGGCTTAAAGGTAATAGGGAATGAGATTAGAGGTAAAACAAGAGTAACGTCCTTTTCCAGAAGACAACACCCCAAAATACTTTAGTGATTATTGTAATATAGACCTAGATTGTAGGGTCTTATATTGGTAAGTTTCTTACTTTTATAAAAGATTTGACATCTAGAACTTAAAAACTATAGAGCTAAATAAAAAGTTTATCTTCAAAATGAATCTCGCATAAATTTTAAAATATTGCATTCATAAGACAGCGGAGAGACACCAGGAAAGTTCCGCTACTCTTGTTGAAATCTCATTCCCTATAGCGACAAAAGGATTATTTCTGATATCCTTATTGCACAGAGCTTGTTCCTTAAATCTGTCAATGTAGTTACCAACGAACTTTTATTTCGATAAGTGTTGTAGCCAAAGACTATTGCAAAAAGTTGATATTTTTTTTATTCTTCTTACAAAATCGTTTACCTCTAGCTCTAAACTATCGTTTTTTTAATCTTCCGTCATATTTTCATAATTATTTACTCTTGTTTCAAAATAGTTAGCTATGCCTGTTTTGTTTCGTTTCGTTTCTCTTCTATCCAGAATTGCTTTTTTAACGCTATTGTCCATTTTCACTCATTTCTTGTTTAATTCGGTTTTTCCTTTACTTGAAGCGCAAATGACTTCACACTTATTGTGATGCATGAAGCTGTCCTTTTTAAATGGTTGTATTGTTTATTTTTCGTCCACTTCTCTTTAATCTCATTATGGTTTTTTATGTGAAAATGAGATAGGCAACAAAGTTGCGAGTCCCTTTTGATAATTTTTTTTTTTTATCATTGAACTCTCAGACTTTCATATAGTTTTATTTTCATGTTTGAAAAAAGATGAATTGCATTGTACAACTAGCATCGTTTCTGAGATTATCAAGACAAGCAAGGGTAAAAATGCAAACGTTTATACTGCTTTGATTTCAATTTTTTTCAATAGTAACTCTGGATACCTACCTTATTCATATGAGCATTAAATTTAATATTAGCTGCTTATTTTTCACTAAAACCATTTTAAAAAAATACATCAACACACACATGTTAGGATTTTTTTTCTTTTTTTTCTGTCAAGAGGTAGGTCATGTTTAGTTCACAGGGGTAAACTAATCCATTTTGATCTTTTCTCAAGGTTATTGTCTATTTTTACATTTTATCCATTCCCAATATTGAATATCTCAAGCCTGCATGGAAAAGGCACGAAATATTTCTATTATTTATATGAAATGGTGAAAACATCAATTCTAAGAATCCACAGTTTCATTGATAGACTGTGGAAAGATAGGCTAACTGGGCCCACCTTAAGTGTTTTCGTTACCTCGCGTGTACTCGAGCAGCAGCTGTTGTAGCAGAATTGTTTGCTAAGCTTAGACAAAACAAGTCGATATAGCAGATCACTATACAATAACGCTGGCTCACGTGCAAGTTGGTGAAATCTTATGGAAAATGTGGCTCATTGTGTGAGTGTGTGTGTGGTCTTTGTTTTATCGTTTCTCTCGACACACTAGCAATTTCGGTTCTGGTAATCCTATAAGGAATGAACAATCAGGCCAGATGCTGATTGTTAAATCTCTGTACTGTGTGGATGTTTATGTGTGTGTGTGTGATAGGAGGGCAAGAGGGGCGTTTTTATGTAAAAAATAATAAACTTTGAAGTTTGATCACATTAATTTTATTACTTGCGCGAGAATCTCATATGCAAGATGAAAACGATCAGAACAAAATTAACAAACTTAGCCGATGTGCGGTTTTTTATTTTGGTTTTTGCCATCAAGTTCTTCAACATAGTGTTGAAAACAAAAGTAAAGAGATAGACAGAGAGAGAAATAGGGTGTAAGAGACAGAGCTGAACAAACAGAAAGAATTTCAGCTGAAGAGATATTCACAAGAAATGTTACATGGAGAAGACTTAGTAATCAAGAATGACAGCGATTAGATAATTTGGCAATCTATATGTTATTTTGACTGTTTTATCTTTTTTTTCATCACCATCTTGGTGGAAAAATAGTCATAATGGCTAAGCTGCTATGGTGACTTTGAATAACACATTGGGTACACCGTGAAATGTCGTGACCTGAACAACATACCGTTTTATATAATCGTTTTGTTTTAATTTTGCTTCCATTAACGAATATAAGTATGATCGGGTGAGATGACAGGGTTTTCATTTCTTAAATATCTAAAAAAATTTTGAAAGTGGAGTAATAGTTATTGCGTGTTTCATTTCCCTACTTACAATAATATCAAAGGCTGTTTTTCGAAGTAACAAAAGTTGTTTTAACAAAGTGTACAGTTGTCTCTTTGGTTTTCAGCGTAGCCAAGTTATATCGAATGATGATGTTAAATTTTTAAAATTCCAATATCTCCAATAAAACATTAAATTATGAGACTTTTTAAAAAGAAAATGCGTTAATCAGAGCTTTAGAATATAGACAATTTTTTTTACAAGAAATCCTAAAACATCTTCGCAAAAGCATTTAAAATTATGTACATAATTCTTAAAATGAGTTCAAAGCTTTCAATTAACGTCAAGTTTATACATGGCCTGTGCTATCTAATGTACTTGTCTCGTGAACACCTACAATCATAGCCTGACGCTGTTGCTGATACTTGGACCTTCTACTGGAGCTGATGTTCAGTCAGCAGCTTCTAGCGCAAGACCCGGGTCGCCCCTCAGAAGATCGGTGAGCTCTGTAAGAGGCAGGCCATCCATCTGCATCAACAGTTCTCGTGTTTCGCGAAGTTCTTGCATTGCTTCCGAGTTCAGGTCAGGATGTAGACCCGGTGTGGCCGTCTTGTAAAAATCCTCCAGCTCATACTCTGCGTTCTCCCTAGCAATGATGTACTCCTCTATGATTCCCTCATTCTCACCATCATAGTTATCATCATCGTTATCATCGTCCCCTTCACCAATGTCGCGTCTGATTTTTTCATTGTGGCAGGTCACTAAAACGAAGGCTAAAGTGATATGGAAAAGTAGACTCCATGCGCGGTGCCTCCGTTGCTTCATCTTACCTAGGTAACTGCGTTATAGTTCGACTGTAATTGATTTATATGTTATAGTCCTCTTATCCTATTTCTTTTATCATAAGCATAAAAGCGCTAAAGCAGAGTAGTCATTCTAGAGAGATTGGTAGCGTAGCATCGACCAAAGAGTTAACCTTATATAGTTAGTGATTAATAACCATTAACTTGCCGAATGTCTACTAGGACAGATATTGACTTTAACAAGAGTCTTCTTGACAGTCATAGCTTTAGCTACTGTCTGTCATTTTCCTGCTCTGTGGTTTTAGGAAGAAACAGAATATCAAACAGGACATGCCATTCACGGTAATTTTGAAGTGTCCTTTTGTTCAAGACTTTCATTGGCTTCCATCGACATTTGTCTCATTTGCAATCATAATTGGACTGTTGGTTTGTTTTATGTTGTGTTTAGATTTGTTCCCCTTCTTTGTTTTAAAATTGTTTTCGCGTTTCAATAAAGACTATAAAATCAGTCCAGATCACAAAAGAATGATCGATACCGAGAGAAAGAGCCTTTCATTCCTCAATCAGTAATAATTTTCAGTTAAAACCACAAAATGTTTTAAGGCTTTAATTTAACGTGAGATTTGGCCTACTACGAAAGACTTGTAGGATGATAAATACTGTTTGATCAGAAATAGTTCTAATTGTATTTTTCAACGTACCAGCATATCACTGCCGACTGCCAATCAACATTACCTGAAAAATACATGGAAGAAACATTTTCTATGCAGATAATCATATACTATCAACTTTGTCGCCTTGTCTTGCTTCAGCCAGCCTGTGTGATTTTTTATTGTCTCATCAATGACTGAACACGCCCCCTCTCTGCCCCCCTCCACACCTTTATCTCTCTCTCTACTGGTAATGAATATTTATTTCTTTTGCAGACTATTCAGGTAACAGCACTACTACTTAAAAATTATCTCTTTTCAGGCGTAATAGCAAGTGGGTTGGTGAGAAGCATTGCAGGTCATCTAGAACATTTAAAATCAGAGTTTGGAACATGCCAGGAAACAGTTACATAATCGTGATGAGAAGTTAACGGAGCTGATAAATTGGTTAGCAACAGGTATACAAAATGTACAATCTCTCGGTACTGCTCTTGATCACGGATGTTAAAGAATCGATGGTACATTGATAAAGCAGAGGAGCGTCTGCGGCCTACAATTTTTCATAACATCAAAATCAATGTTCGAAAACATGCAGGCCACCTTTACATCAGAAGTGGCATTTATTTGGGATATTAAAGTCTTGAAATCCTCTTACCTTTGTCACCTATTTTCTCTTTTATGTCGCTTTGTTTACCTGTTTGTAGTTTTGATGGATTTTTTTTTCTTTACCCTGAAGTGACCTTCCTTGCCTGGGTCAGCTTGTTGACATTTTCCTTCATAATTATGATTTTTCATTAGTTTTGTATCTATTTCTTTTGCTTTCTCTTTCTATTTAGTTTATTCTATACATTCATCGATCGCTCGTTATTCGACCAAAAACATCTCAAGGTAACCTTTCTCAAAATAGAAAAATGGCCTAACAAAGCACCTCTTTGAATTTTCGTCCACATTTAACTATAGGAATTCTTTGTACGCAAGCTCACTGGATAACAAATTGTACAAAACTGGAGGAAATCCAAAAGCACGCTGCCAAATTAATTATGAAAGCATCAAAGAAAGGCCACGGTACCTCCCTCCTGATAGATCTGCATTGGCTTCCCATCAAATTTCGGGTAGAGTATAAGATATCTACCTTGGCTTATCAAGGAATACATGATCCATCAATTCCAAACTATTTAGCAACAATTGTGAGATCATATGTTCCAACTTGACAACTTAGATCTGTGATCAAAAGTCTGTTACAAAAGCCTAGACAAATGTTCAAGAAATATGATCAGCGCACATTTTCCTTTCAGTCTGTCATCATTTGGAGTGCCTTACCTGATAATGCAAAAAATGATGATTCTCGTTATCATTTAAAACAAATTTAAATATGCATCTATTAAGGCAAGCATTCTTTTATTAAAGTATCGATGATTTCAATTAATGTTATTTAGACAAAAAGTTTTTTTTTCCTTTTTGAAATTTAAGAGTATAAAGGCCTATATCTTATTTATACGTATTTCTCTCTCTCTCTCTCTCTCT
>BMAT01001966.1:973433-984288 GCA_019649035.1 Elysia marginata | reverse complement strand
TCTCTCTCTCTCTCTCTCTCGCTGGCTCTGTCTTTACATCTATGTTTTATAAGTCTGTCAGTCTCTCATTATTCAACCCTCTCTTTGAGCTTGAAATTAAAGTTACTACTGTAAGATCATCTTGATATAGAGCTAGATCACGGTATCCTGCTGGATTTCAGTTTGAATATAGATTTAGAACCCTTTCATGTAATATGAATTATGCTACCTACGAACACAAACTTGGCGTTTTTAGTTTATTTCCAAACCTGCAATGCTGTGCCGCATTTTTATCTATTTTTTCCGCTACTTTGTGCGTTTAGGTAGAGGATAAAATGATGACTCGCGATACATCATAAAGTGGCCATCCTTGTCATCCTCCATCGTGTCTATTTATCTCACTCCATATATATATATAAAAAGCAAAAAAATGCATATTATCAAAATAACATAGAAAACTGTTCATCCACTAAAGCTCTTTTCTATGTTTCAAATTTCTTGTGTGGGTAACCAAATGAAAAAGTACTTTCTAAAAAATTTAAAGTAAAAATCTTTTAGAGAAATTTGGAAATTATTTCTGCGATAAAATTATTAAAATAAGACATCATCTTGATTCATGTAACTCTGCGGCTGTATCTCATGATAATTTTGTCGGAAGCACCTGTTCTTTATTCCACCCTGTATCATGTGATATCGTTAAAGACATCGACATGTCATCTCCTTTAAAATCTTGTTTCATTGATCCCATTCCAACTGACCTTCTTGTAAAGAAGTTAGATTGCTTATTGCCTATTATTAATGACATTATTAATGACTCCCTTTTTAAAGGCACAGTTCCTACACCATTCAAACATGCTATCATTTCTCCTTTACTAAAAAAATTAAACTTGTCTTGTGAAGATTTGAAAAACTTATCGTCCAGTGTCAAACCCGACATTTTTTATCGAAAATTTTAGAGAAAGTAGTCCTCCGACAACTCAAAGTCCATCTATCAAATATTGATCTTACTGATCCCTTTCAATCTGCGTACAGAGAACATCATAACACGGAGACTGCTTTTGTGAAAGTTCAGAACGACCTTCTCCTAGCTGCAGATAATGGAAAATCATCAATTCTTGTTCTTTTGGATCTTAGTGCTGCTTTCGATACAATCGATCACTCCATTTTATTAGACCGTTTAGCTAAAACATTTAGTATTTCAGGAATTGTATTGAAGTGGTTCGAATCATATCTAAGTTACAGAACTCAATGTGTTACAATTAATGGAGAAATTTCATCTAAATTCAAGCTCCTTTGTGGAGTTCCTCGGGGATCAGTGCTTGGGCCTTTACTTTATACCATGTATACCAAACCTGTTAGTTCTATTATCAGGGCTCAAGGACTTAACTACCACATTTATGCAGATGATATGCAGATTTATAATTCAGCTGCTCCATCCGAAATTTCCTCTCTTGTCATGTCAATGCAATCGTGTGTGAAGGAGATTGGTGCGTGGATGTTATCAAATAAGTTAAACAATGATAAAACTGAGGTGATGTTGTTTAATACAAAACTTGTGTCATGCCAGGGGGTAATTTTGTTGTTGGCAATGAAAACATACAGTTTAGTGATAAGGCAAAAAACCTAGGGGTGTATTATGACTCCATGTCTAACAATGTTCAAATTGGAAATATCTGTAAAAAAATGTATTATGAACTCTCTAAGATTGGAAAAATGTTATCTTTTCAAGGTAAAACATCCTTGATGTGTCTTGTATCAGCTTTTATCTTTTCAAGGCTTGATTATTGTAATTCTTTACTAGCTAATTTGCCCTCAAAATCTGCTCAGAGACTTCAGAGATTTCAGAATAATGCTGCTAGGATGATTCTAAAAAAGAAGAAAAGGGAGCTTGTAACACCGTTTCTTGTACATCTACATTGGCTTCGTGTAGATATTAGGATGAAATTTAAACTAGCTGTACTTTTTCACAAAGTTCTACAAAACAAAGCACCATTGTATTTGTCATCTATGATTAGCGTTTACAAACCATCTCGCACATTGCGCAGTAGCAGTAAAGGTTCGTTAGTTGTACCTGCAGTGAAAACTAAGACCTATGGAGAAAATTCATTTTCATATGCAGCTCCTCACGTTTGGAACTTGCTTCCTCTGCCCCTTCGACACACAAAGGACTCGCAGGAGTTCAAGTCTGCGTTAAAACGCCCCTATTCCAAATGTATCTGTCCTAACTTAAATTTGTTCAATGAATGTGTATTGAAAAGATGTCAATGTCATTGTTGTCTAATGCGCTTTGAGCTTTTTGTAAAAGCGCTATATAAATGTTCTTCCTTATTATTATTATTATTATTATTATTATTATTATTATTATTATTATTATTATCATTATTATTATCTTTCCCTCTCCCTCTCTCTCATTCTCTCTCTCCCTCTATTATAGTAAGGTAATGAGCTTTGTTTTGATCGCAACTTAAGAAAAGGCAGAAGGCACTTTACAAAAGAAAAAAATTCACAAAAGAAAAAAGAATTATAACTGTTAATTTCACATTAATAAGAAGTTTTTAAATTGCATATCTCATTGATAAAATAATAGTGTTGCATTTCAAAAACTGGGTGTTTAATATAGGTTTTTAATAATGTGTTGACTGATCAATTAATAATTCAAAAGTTGTATTTCATAGTTAAGAGTTAAAAGCCAATGGAATCAATATGGTCAGTTCAAGATTCATAACGATTTTAAAGATTCAATTAACATAGAGCAATTTAACAATTTTAACAGCCTAAACAAGGCTGTAAATTCAAGGTTAGATGCATAGAGGATGACATTAATTTCATCTTATACTTATTCCTTTTTGTGAAATAGGTTTGTATTAATCATGCATTATATCAAACTTTTTCAGATCGGCATCTTTTATTATCAGGTAATCTTAATTTTGGGTAATAAACGAACACAGAGTCTGTAAAGCACATCTTATTATATTCTACTATGTAAACTTTATTGCCTTTTTGGTGGCTATAATGTTCTAGAGCATGGTTCTTGCGGGTATGCAATGCACTTAATGTTTGCTATCTGTTGAGAAATACACCGTCTATGATGAAGGGCTGTCCTGTGATGCATGGGGTGTTGTTAGAACACAAGAAATCTACAAGCTCGGCGATCTCTTCTTTGGGGATCAATTTTTCCCTATTGGCATGTGTTCAATGGCAAACAGATTCTGTTTGGAAATAGGAATAGAATTTATAGTAGCCTCGGGGTAAACTGTATTAGTAGTAGTAGTAGTAGTAGTAGTAGTAGTAGGAGTAGTACTAGTAGTAGTAGTAGTAGTAGTAGTAGTAGTAGTAGTAGTAGTAGTAGTAGTAGTAGTAGTAGTAGTAGTAGTTTTGTTGTTGTTGCTGTAGTCGTGGTAGTGGTTATGGTGGTAGTTGCCCTTTCCAAAAGATAAGAAAACTAAACGGTTTAATCACCTGTTTTATCCTCAAGGAAAATTTTTTGACAAGAAACTGCACGAAAAGTAATAGGCAGGGAAAATTGGTTTAGACCACGACTGGAAACTTATAAAAAAGAGGAAGTTTATACTTCTTGAACTTGTTACACCAGCTCCTCCAACTGGCAGGTTTTTATATTGAAGAACGCTCACGGTTTTTGAAGTATGTTTACTTATCAATAAGCTTTTAAAATTTTTAGCAAATATTTTTGAAAAGTGAGGACGCTGACGCTTTCAACACTTAGCTTATATTGCATAAGTTATCGCCCTGGCTGAAACTCCTTGCACTAAAGGTTTACTGATTTGAAGTTCATAACATCTTACCTTAGAAACGCTGAAAAGAGAGGACCCTTTTGGAAATTCAAACTCTTTTTTAGGTTGTACCTCTTTCCTTAACCAGATGTAACCGAGGGGGAGATAATTGTGTTATTTTATACAGAGGAAGAGAAGGTTAACTAATAAATTCAGGATCTTCAGCATCATGCTCAATACACATTCTCTTTATACATCTTTCACACAATCTTGGCAATATTTGTCTAACTTTAGATACATTTCTTGCGCATGACATTAAAAAGTATTTTTCTAATCTTTTGAAAAGTTGCACTTCAATCTTTTGCCAATGATTTCATACGTAAACAGTTATGCGAACCATTTTCATAAACAGAAAACATCGTCCCCGTTCTTGGAAGGTGACGATGATTTGAAGAGAAAAAAGAGAGGTGATTATCATTGTTACGATTAACCTGCTATGCTGTAGAAAAGAATCTTTCGGTTAGCCCTGCGGGGGCTGTGGAAGGATTGAATGACCAAATATTTGGGTGGTTGAAATGTGGGGAAATGACATCCTTTCCCCCCAAACTGCAGTGACAGTGTCTGTGGTGTAGTCAATACAACGAGCGAAAAAAAAGTTCTATTCCCATAATTTGTATAAAAGGAATGGGAGCAAAATGTCTTGTTTGCTTTTTCTAACGGGTTTGAAAGGTGCTGTTATAACATTTTATAGCATTTCGATACACTGAAGGAAAGTAATTAATAGCCTTTTCCTGCTAGACGGAACATAGCTAGCTGCACAACAACAGAGTACCACATAGATCTATTTCCTAGACTCAACCGCATCAACTTGGTTACCCCCGGTAACCTGAATATATTCACCCTAATAATCCGCATTGAGCTTTTTATAGACTTCCGTTTTCTATTAATGCAAGAACATTTGAAAAGTGACCACTACGAAAATAAAGTATGGTGTGGAGGAAAGTGTTAGGTCACAGTAAAGGACGTGATCTTAAGAAGGCTGGTCTTTTTACAGTTTAATAGTATTACCACTAGAGATCAACTCATCTTTGTCTGTTACCTTACAAAATGTTCCTGTTTGTATGTTTTTTTATTTGATTTAGTGGAGAGATTTCTTCATTTCGTTCTTAGTAGTATCAAAGTAACAGATGAATGCCGTATTTTCGCCCCGGGGTGCTACTGTTTCTTTTAATTTGAAAATTACTCTTCGTTATCGTTTCTTTTGTGTGTAATTATTGTTTGTTCTTATTAAAAACAATGAAATTTATAATCATTGCTCATGACCCTTTTTTAAAAAGAAAATCATGAAGAATTTAGTATCAAGAAGTTTACGCATATTGTGGCACCCCAGTTTGGAAATCCCTCAAGAGATAAAAAAAACTTTAAGTCCTAAATTCGTTTAGTTATTCTTTCGATTATACAATTTGAATTAAAAGGTCGTGGGTTCGATTCCTGGCCATGCCATGCTGCAATTGCCTTGGGAAAGCAGTTTACCCTAATTTTTCCCAGTCCACCCACCTGTAAAACGGGTACCCAGCTAGGCGATTCTTGAATTCGTGATATGCGCCTGCGACACCCTGCATAACGAAGCCAAATTTCCCGAAAGGGATTAATAAAGTGTATAAATTTTTTTTAAAATAATCATTTAGGAAAAAGTTATAGATATTCTTATATTGCGGCCTGTAAATATAGATCTAGAGTAATATTTGCGTTCTACATCTGAGATTTCATGCAAAAGCGTCGGTCTCTGAAGAAGACGTAACGCGACGGAAGTGTGGAGTTTAACTATTTTGTGCAATGGGTTAATCGCAATAAAATGTCATGGCTGGGTGGTGCGAAAACGACAACATGTACTTCTTCAGTATCTTCTTTTTCTTCTTCTTCTTCTATTTCTTCTTCTTTTTCTTCTTCTTTTTCTTCTTTTTCTTCTTCTTTTTCTTCTTCTCCCTCTTCTTTTTCTTTTTTTTAGGCGTTCCTTGTGTCGTCAGGAAAAGGTCGTCTTTTGTCCCATAATACTGTTTTCAAATTGAAGCAGACCTGATATGCCGCTTTGGTTATGCCCTCTTTTGTGCCATCTCAATGCCAGATACAAATCAGTGTGTTGAGTAGAACTAGATCCCTGTCGTTGATTAAAATGTCTACCACCAATATTTTGTTTTCCTTGCTTAATAAAATTATGTCTAAATAGGGTTTTATTTTACCATTTTGTAAATATGTAAGACAACTTTGGCATTTAAAGATATGCCTACGTAAATCTGTAGAGGCTCATGTCTTTGAAACACAATTTTTGAAGCTCTGACTTGTCTTGCATCCAAGTAGAAGACACTTGCAGTTAAGACCTTAGATCCAAAAAATTGTGGTAGTTTCAGCATCTCATAAGATCTCTTTTCACACACAATCTATTAAAGGGAAGAGAAACCCGAACAAACGTTTTAGTTTTTTTAATTCACCCATATTAAAACTAAAAATGTGAAGGATTCTAATGAAATAATTTTACAAGAATTTGAATGTTCTTCTGTATTAGTAATGGCATTAGACTTTGAATTGAAAATCTTCAGTCACCTACCTTTCTCTCTTGAAAAGAAATGCCGCATTCTGTGGCTTCTTTCTGTATTATAGAATGGCGCACTGGGAAATACGAGAACATACAGCGTGAAATCGAACTGCTCGTTTAGATGATTACATTATCACATGGGCACTCACTAAATCTCAAATAAGTCGATTTCTTAATGTGTCGAATGATTAGGTCGATGCAAAGAAGACCATTTTCGCTGAAAGTTTTGCAAAGTTCTGAAGAGGATAACTTACATTGCAATTGTTATAAAGATGATAATTTAGAAGGAATCTATTCAGATACGGTACAAAAAAAAACTCAAACAGAAGCATGTATAAATATTTTCCCACAATGTAAACCTGTTGAAACCCGACTTTAAAGATCTCACAGTTATTCTGTACACATAAAAAGTAACGAAGCGTTTAAATGGAGTGGGTTTTAGAATCAAAATGATTATATTTATGTTGAAAATAGATACATGTGTTAATCTTTCTATTTACTAGCCGGTAACATTTTACAGCCGAATTGATGTCAATGTTAAAATATGTCTTAACTGCTTTAAAAAAAACGATTGTTCTCTTATAAGGTTTATTAGCATGAGAGTTTGCTTCCAATCCAGTGCACTCCGTATAAGAACAGTATCGCCTGGTGCCAGCGGTGCGATGAAAATTTATTTCTTCTTTGCGTCAAAAAGGCAAAAGGACTGATAATGAATTTTAGACATAACAAAACAAAACTTTTGCTCATCTGCAAAGCAAATGAAAAGTAGAGAGTGTAAAATCATACAGGTGTTTAGGTATAACTGTTGATGAAAGGCTGTAATCGAAAGAGCTTACGGGCAACGTAATAAAAAAGCTTAACACACATGATTATAAATTCTACGTAAACTGAATTCCTTCCACGTAGATTCTACTTTTCTTGGACTGTTTTATAAAGATAATTATGCTGAAAGCACTTTTACTTCTGATATCGTTTGCTGGGGGGGGGGGGGGCAAACACTTAAGAGTGTCAGATAAAATAACTTGAACAATAGCAAATAAAGACCAAACAACCTAAGAAAAATCCAGAAACCATTTTATGACTTTGATTTATTATACTAAATTAATATTCAGAAAGTAACGTTTTTTCAATACTAAAATATGATGCACATCCCTTATTTAAGCAAATTTAATTTTCAAAAAGATCTGTTTAAGTTTAGATGTGAACTGTGCAAAACATGTTTTTACCCTCTGCCTAAAAAATACTCTAGTCCAATGTTGAGATGGATATATATATAAGTGACTTTTTTATAAAGTAGTTTTTCATGCATGATAATGTGTGTTAGCAGAAATTCTGTAATTTCACCATGTCTTTTATGTAACTGCTACTGTTTGTCTGACTTAATGTATTGATGCCGTGGCCAAAAAGAAGAGCCCAAAGAGGATAATAAAGTATTGTTGAATGTTGAAACTTGAGTCTTGATATTATGCTCACTGGCCAAGAAAGATATATCCCTTTTCGGCAGGTCTCTCCCTCTCCCTCTTTCTCTTCCACTCTCTCTCTCTCTCTCTCTCTCTCTCTCTCTCTCTTTCTCTCTCTCCGTCTATTTCTTTATCTCTACTCCCTCTCTCTATCTCTGTCTCTCTCGCTCTCATTCTTTCTGTATCTGTCTCTCTTTCTGTCTCGCTCTCTGTCTGCATCTCTCTATCTATCTCTCTCGCTATCACTTTCTGTATCTGTCTCTCTCTATCTCTCGCTTTCGCACTCACTTTATCTATGTATCTGTCTCTGTCTCTCTCTTCCTCTGTCTGTCTGTCTCTCTCTTTCTCTGTCTGTCTGTCTGTCTGTCTGTCTGTCTCTCTCTCTCTCTCTCTCTCTCTCTCTCTCTCTCTCTCTCTCTCTCTCTCTCTAACATTAACGAATTCAATATAGTGCGAAACCAGGCTCAAACTTTTTGTTCAGCGCGGTGACAACTGCTCTTGGCCTTACCGCGGACAGGGAATGTGGGTGTGCCTTCTCTACGACTCAATGAAGCAAAAGTATAATCATTAGCGATTCTAAAATTTCTAATTTGCTTTTCGTAAATTCTCTTTGGCGTATTATTCTTAATTATTTATTCATATCCTTTCAAATGCAGTTACACCTTAAAATCTGAATTTAACCCTTTAAATAGCAACCGTCTTCTTATTTGTCTGGAAGAAATATTAACAAAACTAACTAAACGGGAATGAAATTATAGAAAAGTACAGAAAAAAGATATATTGTTCCCTTAAAAAGGTGTAAATAAAGGAGCCTGCAAATGAAGTTTTAATGCTACTTCTTATATTGAAATAATTCGGAGCGTCGGTACACGCTGGACAGATAGCGTTGCAAGTGATTCCATGAGGTGCCCCTTCTAAAGCAGCCATCTGTTCGTGGCATAAGTCATATGAACAAAAGCATATAGGAAAACTTGATACTTTTTTAACTTTTTAAGTTTACAGCTGTATGAGAGTCACTTTTTAACTTGGTCATCTTAGAGTTTTTAAAAAATGTTGCTGAAAGAATTTTTAAAAGTTGTAGAAAAGTAGAAATATATCATATGTCACGCTTTAACACGGTTAAATACATCAAGACAATGGTAAAAAACTTAGAGCGAATGAGAACATGATTATTTCAGGTTTTCCGTGTTAAAGGCAAACCATTGAAAATCAATGTATTACCCGTGTGAGTCCTAAGAGACCGGACTTGGAAGAACAATAGTCCACCTCCCTACATTCGGTGGCAAGCCCCATTGCAGAACTTATGTTGATGATCCTGCCCCAGCCTGAAGGAAAAAGCACTTGTCCTAACAGCCGATGATTGACATATTCTATTTGTATCCAGTTATTGTCAAAACAGTTCTTGGCTCGATGGAAGAAATTCAAAACAGCGCATACAGTTGCATGATTAATATTCTGACCTAGGCATGAATAAAATAATCAGCGAGTTTTTCTCACAAATCTCCATCCTACAGTACTTGCATCTATATCTATAAATGAAGAGCGCATAAATATAAAAAAGCTTCGGTAGAGTTCTCCTAGACCGCTTACGATAAAAGCGTCACATGTGTATGAAATGCCTTTAGAAAAAGCTGTATATTTTGGTAAAAGGGTAAAAATTCAAAAATAAAACATGACAAAAAAAAATAAATATCCATTGTTTTTATAAGGAACTATTTTCTTTTCCGCTTCTTCACTTCCGTCTCCTCGGAAAGTTGTTGTGAAGTGACGTCGCGTCAAAATTAGTGAAAGGTTTGACTTCAAGAGGTGGTTGTGATTATCGCCTTTAAATTTGATTTTGTTATGAAGTTTAATGTGTCAAAAATCCCTATGAATCCAGATTCGATTACACGAAGACAGGGAACAATCTGATCTAGATTCTAGATCTAGCACGAAGACAGGAAAGAAAATTCTGCGACCCACTCTGCAGTGAACCAACTTTACTCTAGATCTAGATCTAGATACGTAGGACTAGAAAATATGGAATCTAACGTATTAGATCTAGATCTAAATTAGATTCAACGACTTTTTACTGTATATGATCTAGAAAATATAGAATCTAACATTATCAAGAACTGGCAGCTCTGTTATTTGTTACTTTTGATACAATTACTATTGAAAGCTTTCACTTCAAGAGGTATTTGTGGCACCCGCCTTTAAATTTGATTTGGCAAGTTTAATGTGTCAAAAATTCTTATCAACCCAGATTAGATAACACGAAGACAGGGAACAATCTGATCTAGATTCTAGATCTAGCACGAAAATGGAAGAAAATGAATCTGACCTATTACTACCCAGAAATAGTCACGTAACTATTGGGGTCAACAAACCGCCTTGTGGCGGATTTTCTTTGGGTTACTGTTTGGGATGTTGTTTAGGGTCACTTTTAACAGCCTTAGTTAGACTAGATCTAGATGATTAAAAAAAGACACCAATCAAGTTTCCATCCTTGGACTCGAACCTTGGTCAGCTTTTCATAGCATTTTATGAAATCCCCACTTTTCTTGATACTTTCTAGGCCAAAATCCCTTCTCTAATCTTGCCTTGGGAGTGGGTCTAGGTGTATCGGTGTTGACTGGCTTTCGTACATCATTCGGTAGATCTAGATCTAGAACAGAATGACAGAAACGTTGTCACTCAAATTTGTCATCCCAAAATAATTACTTCCAGTGTGCTTTATAGCCGTGAAAGATTTCTTTTACATGCAAAAAGACTAGATCTAGAATGTATACCAGCCCGAATACAAAATCTTCAGCCTAGCCCCAAGAGGCAAGGAAATTCAAGTGACATTATTTACATAGTATCTAACCCAAGCAGCACCCCAAATGAAATCCGCCATTACTATTTATACCAACCAATGAAATGCTGCTACTTTTTTAGACCTATCGGCACTCCCGTAACATAAAATTAAACATGGAATAGCGGGAAATCCGGAAGAGATTATTGAATAAAACCGCCGCTGACCCCAAGACCCACGTGACATTTTGGAGTTATAGGTCAAATTCATTATGTGACCCACTCTGCAGTGAACCGACTAAAACCGCACTTTCAAA
>BMAT01001966.1:935656-958932 GCA_019649035.1 Elysia marginata | reverse complement strand
AGTAGTAGTAGTAGTGGTGGTGGTAGTAGCAGCTTTAGTAAGCCAAGTAGATAACGACAAGCCGAAAAAGCTATGTAAGGAGGAAACACGATTCATCACGATAATAATTTCACACCATACCCAAAGCTCCTGTAGTTGATACCTATTAAAAACCAAGCTTTTTACAAAAAACAACCTAAACGCTTCCAAATGATAGATTTCGAAAATCAGTGCTGAATCGTCTTTTTGTTCTTCTTCTTCTTCTTGTTCTTCTTCTTCTTCTTCTACTTAACTTCTTCTTCTTCTTCTTCTTCTTCTTCTTCTTCTTCTTCTTTTTCTTTTTTCACTCTTTATCTTCTTCTGTTCATCCTTTATCTCATTTTCCTATTTTTAGACTTTCTCTATCACATCATCTCTTTTCCTTGTTTTTCCTTATGAAACTGGCCATTTGATTATCCTTTACTTGTCTACCTTAAAACAAACAGATTGCAAAATATTTAACATTTTGACAAACACAAAACAGTCAGAGAAGTCTTTGAGGAGTTTAAGCCTTTTGTATGTACACTTTATTTCAAGGAATAGCACAATACACTTCATAAAGGATCTCTCTCTCTCTCTCTCTCTCTCTCTCTCTCTTTCTCTCTCTCTGTATCTCTCTTTCACTCTCTCTCTATCTTTATCTCTCTCTCTTTCTCTCTATATACGTGTATGTATCTCTAATTATTTATCTAACCAGGTATCTATCTATCCCTCTATCTATCTATCTATCTCTTTCTTTCTCTTTCTCTCGTCTCTCTCTCCCTGAAGTCGTGCCTCTCCTTACTTCTTTTTCTCCCACGTGCCTTTCCCATGTAGTTATTAAAGGACCCGGTTGGTTAGTTTTATTTGTTAGTATTCTGCTTTTTAATATAATTTGATAGTTGTTTTATTTTGAGTTCTCAGCCCTCCGCTCCAATCAAGTCGCGAGGTAAGCACACCACCTATTCCCGACCAATAAGAAGCTAACCAACGTCACCAGGCCGAAATTTTAGTGGTGACTATTTTTTCCTGACCTAAGCTACATAGATATAGAGGTAGAGAGATGAGAGTTATAAGAGGGGGCTATCTTTTGTCCTCCAGTTGCTTGGTTTGTTACTGATGGCCAGATCTTGCGGTGTGGCGACACGATTTTTTAATTGACAACATAGGGCAATATAAAAATATGTAGAGAGAGTCGAGCAAAGTTTTGTTTTGCCTTTACGGCGGCTGATAACACATACATTGGGCTGAGACCAGGGATCCTACCTCTTGCTGTAGGACCTATCGTAAAGGTTTAAGGGAGATACACTTTGTGTACTTCTCTATTTTTCTCTCTGTGTGTTTGTATTTAATTTTCCTGTAGTTTAGACTTAACTACACAATTTTGGGTGTCAAACAAGGAAATAGTTGTATTTAGTAAGAATACACAATCACAGAGAAAATGGTATATTTTTATTCCTTAATTTTGGGAAGACAGATGTTTCATTCCCACTGTAACTATTGCATAATTATGATACCATGTACCGCATTATAGATATGATCTGTGGGCGTGTGGCTTGCAAGAGAAGATAAGGTCTTATTTTCTATTGAGAAAGCCACCGTCGATAGTGAATGGCTGACCAGTGAGACAGGAAGTATTGCTGGAGCACAAGAAGCCTATGAGCTCGGCTAACTCTTGCATGGGGATCAGCTTTCCAACTGGTAGGTTTTCTTTTACAAATGCCTCCTGTTCACAGGTAAAAAAAAAACAATGCTTAATATTATTAGGTTTAGAGGCAGTGGTATGAGAACACAAAAAACAGCCGCAGCACTTGTAGAGCAGCAACAGTGATAGTAGGGGCAGCAGTAGTACAGTAGTAGTAATAGTAGTAGTAATAGTAGTAGTAGTAGTAGTAGTAGTAGTAGTAGTAGTAGTAGTAGAAGTAGAAGTAGTAGTAGCAGCAGCAGCAGCAGCAGTAGTAGTAGCAGTAGTAGTAGTATTTTATATTGTTGCAGTAGTTTTGTGTGTAAGATTGTAACTAAATCTTTGCAGCAAGGGAGCAAAATTTCGCATTTCTTCCGTTTGTGATAAGCCGGAGCAGCCTTACAACGTTATGTTTTTATTGTTGATAGTTTTCCTCACCTGCTTCATAAACCTTAAACTTGACCCCTATCTCCAGTAGGTCACCAGGTAATCACAACACATTTCATGTCTACAAACCCACTTGTTCAAAGATTACAATGATACCAATAAAAATTAGACATGTAAACAATTTGTAAAGCATAGAATATTTACTGACATGTTTGGTCATTCTAGTAATTGAGAATACGGTCAGCAACTTACCTTTCTTTCTTCAAAGGAAATGCCTTGTTCCTTTGCGTCTTTTTCTATGATTGAGTAACACACTGCAAATATGGGGATGCATGAGACAAAAATGCTGTTTAGCTTTTTTTTCTCAAAGAAGGAAATTTAGTAAACAATGTTATGATTCTCAAAAGTATAACTATTTCAATTCAACTATTTTTCTTAGTATGCTAACTTGAGATATTTAAATAAAAACGATAAGTATTTTAGATAAATTAACCCTAAGGCATTGGTGATGGTACTTCATTAAGAAACATTGAGTAGTGTTTTAATATAATGTTTCTTCAATCTTATTGAAAAGTTATAAAAAGGCAACTTAATGCAAATTGATTGATTTAAATTTGGAATCGTCATAGTGCTATTTAGTTACTGATTCAAAAAAGAAAGCTTCACTTTTAGCCAGAAATGATTTCGTAAAACTTTCAATGAAAAAACACAAACTATGAATGGACTGTATCTAAAGTCAGGGGGGGGGGGGAGAGAAAGAGAGAGAAGACAGAGAGAGTGTGTGTGAGAGAAGGAAAGAGAGTAGACATGATCAAAATTATTCGGTACTGAAAGGTGTTTTTTTCTATCATTAACCAACCCAAACAATGTCGATGTGGTTACAAATAATTTCGGTTAAAAGAGTAGCGACTGATGCCGACGTTCTTTTAAAAAAACTGATATCACTGAAACTGACACCACGGACTAGATTTATAAGCATAGGCCCTAACTGTGGTATTTGAACACTGCATTCAGCTGTGGTGATGTAGATGAGTGTAAACTTACTTGGTGCATCGGTAAACGATGGACAAATAGCGTTGCAAGTGACCCCATGGGGAGCTCCTTCCAGTGCAGTTACCTGGTGAAAGAGCCAAATAAGAAAAAAAATTGAGTGTTAAGTTCACGTCTTTAAACTACGTACTTGCATAGATTATACTATTTTTCGTAATTTCTGAACTCTCTTGACAAGGGCAACACAGTCGCAAACAGCATTAATACAGAGTATCTTATTGATACAAGTAAAGACATTAATACTCATAAGTGATTCATAAAAGCAGTATTTATATCATACGGTAAGAATTTTGTGTAAGTACAGGGAAAGCTACGAAAGGGTCAATGCATATGTATAACATTACGGAAAAATTACCCGTGTGAGTCCTAAGAGGCCACTCTTTGTAGAACAATAGGCCGCCTTCCCATAGCCGGCTACGAGACCCATGGTGGAACTTATGTTGATGATTCTGCCCCAGCCTGTAAGAAACGGTAAAGATCTGAATCATCATTTAAACAAAAGAACAATAGCGCTTGGATTAATTTTTTCAGTTGATGAACCGGGTGGTAGGAGGTAATGTAGTCAGTGATATTGGTACTCTTTTAATGCTATAAGGTTAATTCATGACTTTAAGAACATACTGTATGTATGCAGCAGCTGCTCCTTGGTCACTGGACAAAATTTTATCTTTTGGAGTGTTGAACTGGTGAAAACATCATTCAGAAAGCACGAAAACATACAATGATGTCGTGGTCTAGTCAGGGTGGTAGGCACTCGTACCTTTAGACCGAGGAGCCGCTGTTTGTGTAGGTCGACGTTTCTTCGCTGCATTCAGTGGTTAAATGAGTACTCAGCTATAGGCAGTGAAATATCTTGTTAGTGAGCTAGAGTGATATGCTTTAACTGCTGCTCCTCTGCATATTCATAAGGTAATTTGATCCGTATGGGACTATCGGGTAATTAATATAAAGGGCTAAGAGTATAAGTGAATTAGACGCTATATATCGACGGCTGTTTTTTTTTACACTCAGCTTGAACCTTCAGTGCGATATGTACGCTAAGTATTACATCACCTTATATGCCCAGCCTAACGTCCATAGCTATAATTGACTTAGTTCATAAAAAAATATTTTTTAAAAGTTACTCTATCAACTATTTCTAAATATTCTTCTGAAGTAATCCAACCAGAGATGTTGACAAAATGAAGAAGACAAGATTGCATCATCAGTAGTGAAAAGGACATCTAGTGTTTCATGGCATCAGTACTATTGTTTACACTGCATAAAAAAAGTTTCAAAAACATTAAAAAGCTCAGAGACAGCATTTGACGTGTACGTTTTATGCCTTTATCACTATCTCATGCTCTGCTTCTTCCTTTGTTTTTTTAATGGTCTTAACACCAAAAAGTCTTGAACGCACTATCGACGTAATAACTTATCTCTAGCATGTGTTCTGAAGTCAGGTGCCGCATGATAATAACGAAATGAACGAAATAGGTTGACTGGTATTTCTTTTACAAAATTGAAGAAGAAGACTGATAACTTATAGAACTTATAGAACACCCCCCATCCTTATACATACCTTTCTTTTTCATAGAGGGGAAGAACGAGCGAGTTAACAAGAACGGTGCTGTCAAGTTGATAGCCATTGTCATCTGCCAGTGTTCTGTGGTCATCTGTTCTATGGGAGATCTGCCTGGGATACCTATAAAAAATAAAAACTATATTGCGTTTTGTACAATTTGCAAAAAACGTACGGATCACCAGTGTATATCAAACACCGCAGACAACTAAAATTTTAAAAAAATCGTTTCCATTTCAATACAACCCATAAAGAGATTTACCTATACGGCTATACTGTGAAAGGCAACACATTCCGTTTTGCCCAAACTTTGATGATTAGTATAAAAACATTGATAATTTTCAACTAAGTACATTATTTTCTATTCCGATCAAAGCTACGGTTTGTGGTGGTTTCTTGCTTTCAGCTTTCCACTAAAAATAGGTTGTTTGATACAAGATAAAATTGTACACAGGCCTTCGAAACCAAAATCTTATATTAAATGAGACTTCCCGTAGCAGCAGCCTGCGTAGCTCGGCCATTCTGTTTTATTGCTTTAATATTTAACTTTAAAGCTCTTAACGACATACTCACCAGCACAGTTTACTAAAATGTCAATGCCGTCAGAATAAATACTCAAGACGTCTTGACCAAGTTTTTCAACCTCCTCTGACCTTGAGAAATCTCCTTCAAGGAAGTGGAACTTGCCTGTGTACTTCCTGGATGTGGTTACCAAATAGAAAGTTAATAAAGACTCCAAAATCAAAAGTTTCATTCTTAATGTATTTTAGGAACTTACGTTTATCTAGTGCCTGAAACTGGCCTAGCAAACTCAATGTTTTGGCACAGGCACAAAACCCAATTTATAAGTCTAAAAACCCCAAATAAATAGGAAGCATACTTATCTATAAATAGTTCTTTCAAAGAGCACATTTGAATGTTTATTTCTGTCTGTTTTAAAGTGCCTGAAAGGTGTTTTCAAAACATGTTGGACTTTGCAGTTCACGAAATGAATTTGTTCAAACACATCAGATGAATTTGTAAAAAAAAAGTACATTATTGTTAATATTTTTAAATATTTAGGTTTTTTTATTAGGTACGTATACCTTGTGAACTCCTCCACCTGCTCTTGGCCTTTCTCCAGAGAGACAAGCCCAGTGAGTACCACAGAGCATCCTCTGCTAGCGAGCAGGCACAGACCGATACCTGATGTGGAGCCTGTCACTAAAGCTATCTTTCCAGTGAGCTGGGACTCCATCTTTGTAGCATAGGATAGAACCTAGGGTAGGAAAGTGGTGTACTTCTTAACCTGTTATGTAGTCTAATATATTAAGTTAAATTTAAAACACACACACAATAATACATTGACACATAATCTGAGGGTAACTTCGCCACTCCAAAAACATATAGTTAAATCCGGTGTAGAAAAGCTATAGAAGAGGAAGACGTGGTTACTTCGGGTAAGGTTTCCCTTTTCGAATGGAATTTTCATGTACAGAAGAACATAATACTGTTTATTAGAAAAATACGTTGCGCTTAATTGTCATTGTTTATGATCACAATCAAAGATGATAGTGAAGTTCTTGGCTGTCGCAGCTAATACGGGTGAAGATGAAGGACTGGGTGGAGATAATGATGATGATGATGGTGAATCACCAAGAGGATTGATAGCAGCTTGTAAAGAAAATCATGATGAAGTGTCAGATGGATTGGTAGCGTTTGCTGGGGCAAATTGTGATGATGTAGCAGGTGATTTGGTAGCAGCAGCTGATAACGAGGATATTATTTCTAGTATAGCTTAAGACGCCGATTTCATTACAAATATCCGTTATCTCCCGAAGAGCGTTCGATGTTCTATTCAGCTTGTCTAACTTAGTGGACACTAAATAAATAAGGTTAATAGAATTTTTCTATACAGGTTTTTCTCTGTCAATATTTGAGGTGGGAATGAAACGAATCGAATATTATCTTAATTCCAGATGTTTTCGAAGCCTTCTGTACGCCGATTAATGTCTAGATGGAGACTGGTTATTTTTTCAAGTAAATGTTGTTTGTATTCATAGGTACAGCGAATACAGTTGAACTGAATTTGGTTCGAAAGAGTTTATCAGTTTGTGATCCTTTACCGCCTAATTAAACTATAGAGTAGAATAACGCTCTGGCTATAAATTTTCAGTCTAAGACCAATGCAAACAGTTTTGATACTATTGCGACACAATAAAATAGTTTGTACACTTTTTTGTAATACCATCCAGACTTTTCAGACTAAAGATTCCAAGTGGATTTTTATCTCTACAGACTCTTACATACTCAGTGGCCCAAAGTTTATGAATAACGCATAGAAAAGGTTGTCTACGTTTTTATTAGTGGTAATGATATGTGTAGAAATTAGGCCTACAACTGCGCGCAGCATATTGTCTATGTTACAACCGGTATGAAACTTGAGGAATTCGATTCAGTCAGTGACGTCTAGAAAGTTAGAAAACGAGTCCAATCTTCTTGTCTTTTTTTTTCTTTTAATTCTTGCAATGATTCTTTTCCCCAAATTCTGCAAATACTTTTAGTTATTGCGAGTGTGCATAAAAATCACAAAGGTTAGGGTGGACGCTGTACCGCAATTTGATTATACATTGTATTTCTCGGTCAACGTTATAGTGTAAAATAATTATTTCAAATTTTCGCTACGCTTGGCTAAAGGTAAGGCAGTCGCTGTGCTCTCCTTGCAGATAATCATAATATATTCGCCAGTCTCGTGCAGCACAAAGCATCTTGTAACACATTACAAAAATAACCTCACATTTGTCTATCCGCTGCAATGCTGTTTTCAACACTAGTCCAGTACGACCAAACGAATGGCAAAATCATATTAACAGTTTAAAAAACCATTCATCTTATATTTTATGCCAATGTGTCTTCATTTTTTTTCACTTTTGTGAAAAAGAAATTTTACATTTTCACTGCAGACACCCAGATAATCAAAACAATGTTGGGTCGTATCTCTCTATGTAAGTTACCTTGACTAAATTAGTTACCGCATTGCTAATGACTTCTAATCGGAGATGCATGTATATCAAATTCGCAAAAGTGGTTTCTAAAACAAACTCAAAAGATAATGGCATAGGGTACATACATTCATCTGTATAAGTATTCCTTCCAAAAGACGTTAAAGTGTGTGTGTGTGTGTGTGTGTGTGCGTGGCGATACCATGTCTAATCCATGTCCATATATGATTACAAAAATAAGTTAATCAATCTTGACAGTAATAACAAATACTTGTTTAAGGAGGCCTTGTTTGGTCCGAGCCTATTTTTGTCTTCTCTTTAATTACCGACCGAAGGTAGACAGTTAGCGATAGCCGGCAATTATATCAAACTACCGGTAATATTATTGTTTGAGAGCAAAAAAGAAAGATCCCCTCGCCCCCGGCCTGAGTGAAGCAAAATCAACAGTGGAGGTTGTGTATTTAGTAAAAGCAGTAAAATCTACAATAGTAGTAGTAGTAGTAGTAGTAGTAGTAGTAGTAGTAGTAGCAGCAAAAGCAAATTAAAAAGAACGCATTACCCCAGCATGTTACAGTAAAGTGATCTGCCAGAGCTGATGTGTGTACATGTAAAAGTATTGTACATGTAGCGTTAACACATGGCTGAACAACTTATTAGCCTAACCTTAACCCAAATGCAACACAGTTGCGCCAAACCTTCTCATGTGTGATATTTTTTGTTTTTATCTATAGCGGTAGAGTGCCTGTAACCTTTAAAACATTTGTGCATCACTGAAGATTCTATGAGAGAAATTTCAAAGGTGGCTTACTCACTGAATAAAAGCACAAGATGATATCAAGAAAATTATCATTTCAGATGTTTTCTATTTGTCTTGGTTTTTTACAGTTAACGAATTGTACACAATGAGAATTTGTACAAATTCAAGAATAAGCCGATTGTATTGCAAGTCTAGATCTAGCACAACTTGTTAGCTTTAATTCGAACCAAACTTAATAGCAACAGTTTGCTTACCTAGGGCTTGAGTAGTTAACGTTAACACAGATACAGGCACCTCTCAAGTAGGTCTGCTGAAGGACACAATGTACAATAGCGACCAAAGGCTACACTGATGTGGTACAGGTCAATCTGGGCTGCATAGATCAGTCAGTTGAGACCAGTGATATAGAATATCACTGGTTGAGACCTAAAGTGGGTCAACGTGGTATGCCTTTCATGTTCTCAAGGTTGCGTTTTCATTATTTTGTTTGTAAAGCAGCGAGCACTTTTTTTCGCTATATCGGCATACAAAAGTCCAATACGGGTATAAAATGATGGATAACAATTCTAAACGACAACAAAAGGTATATTAGTAAAAGGGTCGATTCCAATGAAACAAGAGCAATAGATGAAGTTACGATAATAAAACAATGTAAAGCCCGCATAAGAATTGTTTTACAACATAAGGCTACTATATGTTAGAAACGTGGCAAATGTTTTTCAAAAGCCTTATTAATATTATAAAGTAGGGCCAACATAATACTTTTGAAACAAAAAGAACTTTAACGTGCAATTTCATTTCTAAGTTATAAGGTGTTTCTTCTTTTATTGTAATATTTCAATAGTGTGCACTAAACTTTTTTTTTCGAATCTGTCTTTAAATTTATTTGGACAATTGATCGATCTAAAGCATTGCAGATCGTTTTTCTTATCAGTTTGCTTGCATCATTTTTGGTACAGTTTATTTTATTAACTTTACTTTGTGTGGGCTGAATGGATAACAGTTAAACGAGGTTTGGGGAAACAACTTTGTTTTCAATATTGAAGCCGATGAAAATGGAAACAGTCATTGAACTATAGTGTCTGGAAGAAAGAAGAGAGGCAAAAATTCTGACACAACGCCAAAAGTACAAGACAATGCCGGAATACGTACCGGTACTAAACAGAAAGCTAAAAGGCACAAATAAGGGAAGACTGAAGCGCTACAACTTTTGTAAGTATTCCAAAAATATTGAATCTTATAACGAAGAACTTGCATTATTTTTTTTGCAAAGCATCGAGCACTTTTTTTGCTGTATCCGCATATATAAGTCCAAAACAGGTGTGCAATGATGGATAACAATTCCAAACGACAGCCAAAATGAAAATTAGTAAAAGGATCAATTCCATTAAAACAAAAGCAATAGATTTAGTTACGAAAACGAAGCAAGGTAATTAACTCCAAGATATAGCTCTCAGAGCAAGAAATAATGGATTTTACAAATAAACACTTGAACAAGAAGTACCCAATCAAGAAATGGATAAGAATCGAAACCGATGTTTCTGCTTCTGGCGCTGTGAGATATGGTGGTGGAGTTTATGCTACCTTACCACATGGAAGTACACTAAAAAGATTTTTCAGCTGAGGAATCTGGTGCGCCAACTACAAGGCAGACACAGAAGTCATCAAGAAATCCCTAAATGTAGTCAATGATAAAATCTCCAAAAAAAAGTAGTTATACTACGCTACGCTAGGTCGGTACTGCAAACTTTGAAAACACAAAAGACACTGAGCTAGATACTCGAAGACAAAAATTGCTGAAGTTGGGGGCCATGGTAGGAGAACTCACCCTCCAGTGGATACCAGGACACAGCAACATCGAGGACAATGAAAAGGCAGACAACCTTGCCAAACTTTGCTCAGGGTTGGAACAAGAAGAAACCACAACTACAAATCAATAAGCAGAAACAATGATCAAGATGGCCGCAACAGAACTGTGGAGAAGTGACGATGAAGATTTTAACAAAATAGACTTTAACAAAATCGGCAAAGAGGAACAAACATCCCTCTTTAGATTAAGAATAGGTCATAACAAATTGGTAAAACGCAATCATGGTCAGAACTTTTAGAATAGGGGAATGAGAAATGTGTAAATGCGGAGCCTCTGCCGAGACAAGTGAACATATTCTTCAGGAATGCTTGCTATGCAAAGAAAAAAGAGAAGAAATTTAAGAATCTACTGCAGAGCTTAGCACTAAACTACTTAGCCAACTCATAGAACTTAAAAAAAAAACAATTAACTTCCTGAAACCGGCGGATATACATCCTTAGAAAAAGCAAACATTTGTAGATCGCGAAGAAGAAGAAGAAGAAGAAGAAGAAGACGAAGAAGAAGTAGAAAAAAGAAGAAGAAGAAGAAGAAGAAGAAGAAGAAGAAGAAGAAGAAGAAGAAGAAGAAGAAGAAGAAGAAGAAGAAGAAGATAGCCATTTCCATTACAGGAAGTTTAAAGGTGATTTAAAAAACTCTGTGTTCTGGTTTAAAATCTAATACATACCTCAAATCTCATGAGAAGAAGCCCTACTTTCTACAAGCAGCAGAAAAAAGATGTCTTGAAAGCTCATCAACAGATAAGCATCAGGTGGAACGGAAAACGTCAATAATGTATTTAGCTAATTAGACCTGAAAAGTGCGCTGGTTTATCCCTTGCAATTATTATAATGCACAAACATGCTTGCTAGCTTTGCTTTTATAAGGAGGTATATTTTTGAAATGTTATTATTCTATTACATTTCGCCCAAAAGCAGGTGGAAACCTAACTTTTCTAAATATTCACAGTTTGTGTATTTTTCGTAACACTAACTTCCAAAATCAGTGTGTGCTTGTTTTTCTCATAATATAAAAATACGTTGTGTTTTTGATATTGCATACGTTAAAATTTCTGAAATTTCATAAACACATAATAAATGTTGAATAAAATTCTTGCTTAATACTTGTAGCTCAATATAATTTGAGAGCTATTACTTTTCAATGAAGGTTGCATCAGTTTGTCAAAATGAAAAACATACTTGGTAACTGTCTGCCTTTATCTCTCTCTATTGTGACTACTAGATCATTTTCGAGTTTACACGCTTTCTTATTTAAGCCAAAAACACACTGACACCATTAAGCCTATTGTCCGCAAAACTTGATGTGCATTTATTGATACCGATGTAAATGACATATTGGCCATGCTGTCACTTATATTATTATATACTCATACCTATGTAAAAGACTTTGGTCATGCTGATCGTATTTGTTGTTATTTTTAGATCCACAAACTAAGCGTTTAATTTAACTACAAAGTGCCGCAAAATTGTTTGTAAGTGTTCAATGTGAAAAAAGTTCGTTTATTGTTTTCAGAAAAGGTGAAATTTGATCTCGTTTAGTTGCACTTTTCTTGTTGTAAATTCCTTCAGTTAATTTTAGCTGCTTTGTTTTTTCGTCTTGTTCTCTTTTGTAATACTTGCAATACTTTTTACCACACCTTATTTTGGTTTGGCTTTGAGTGTTATGCAGCAAAGACACCAGTTTGTTTTCCATGCCCCACTTGATCTTTACCTTTGCCGGTTTTGCTGCCTCCCATTGGCTGTTCACCAAGTTTGTTTTCTGAGCTCCTACACCGCGGCTTGGGGGAGGACATTTTGTAGCTTTTTAATTTGTTTTTTTTTTATTATATATATTCATAGACAGGCAGTATTGCAATGACCCTTTACGGAAATGTTGCTTGCAACATCTATGACGTGATGTTATCTCATCATTGCTACTTACTTAATGCGCACCATGCTACCAAAAACACAGACACACAATTCAGTGTTTGTCTTGAGTTTAAGACTATCGTTCACATCAAGCTTCGGGCAGAAAATGAATGGTTGTGTCGAATTGCTTGGTTCGCTCCACAACAACATCAGGGGCTGCATGGAACTGAAGCAGCTCGAAGATATATAATCATGCCTGGTGTCTAGCATAATCACTGGCTGCATGTTGGTGAGCAGATTCTCTAGCTCAACACCGGCTTCTTAAGCTGCTGTGAGGAGCTAGTCATTAGTGAACCAGGCCCAGGCATGTTTGGACATAGTGCATAATGAGCTGCATTCCTCACGTTCAAAACTTCCCGGCCTGACCGAGTCAATTGAAAGCCCCCGGTCAACGTTATCCACTTGTATTTAGGTACTGCTGCGTTGATAGATTACAATCTCGAGCCATGCAGACGATGATCCACTAATAAGCATTGCGTGGAAAGAAATGAGTAAGCAAGAGAGTCCGAGCCAAAGGTTAGGAATAGACGATTATTGAGAAGGTTTAGAAACAGAGGGATGATTGTAACTATACCAAGAAGATTGATCTCTTTGCCTGTGTTTGTCCAGAGAGAGATAAACTATTACAACGCTATGGTCTACCTCCTCGAAATTTGGATGAACCTTCAGATTTAAATCAAAGCAGGGATTTTTTTTTATCTCTGCTAGTTTTATTTCAAGAACGTTCTCAGCTGAATTCTTTTTTATGGTTTTACATAGCAATGCTACATGATAAAATGTTACTTAGATATAACGCTTGTTTATTTGTCGCTAGTTTTGGAGAAAAGAAATGAACGACAACTAAAATAATTATAACAGTATTTATTGTAACTTTAAATCTTTATCAGATAAAAAAAATCTTGAATATTTTGTGTTTTGTGTATTAGCTTTATAAAGTAAAACTTCATAATCATGAAATTTGATTTTCTTTATAAATAAATGTCAAGATTTTATGTAATTTGTTATTTCTACTATTTTAGATATTATGGCATCCTGCATTCCATCGAAAGTAACGTCTTCCCAGTTTCAGTTTACTTAAATGTTCATCATTATGCTACAGTAAAGACAACCAATTCCTTTTTCGCTCAAAGAATGTAGATTTATTTGGCTCTTTATATTTCAGAATGAGCTTATTTAGAACGGTTAAAAGAAACAGAGATGTCCAGACCTTATCATCGGCAGACATCGCTCTGAAGGTTGGCCCAGAGCTTCTATAATTATGAGCGGAGGATTAGGGTAAGCAAACGCTACGTTTGACATTAAATCTTATCGTCCGTGGATGAGGCAAGGTTCGTTTCAACCATTAGCCCGATCTGAATAACTTTTTGTCTGCTTTACACACGCGCGGTTTGCGTTTATTTTGATCATAGCGTAGATAAGTGCTTTTTATTGCATTTATGCTTTTTGTTGTGATTCTTTTTTATTACTGGTGCTTCTTTTATTTTTTTATATATGGGAGTAGAATAATAATGCGGTTATTCCCCCAGCTTTTTTATTATGCAACATAAACATTGCTCTATTTTTCTTAGCTGAGCACACACCCGCGGTATATGCAAAGGTAATTTAATCTTATATAATTTGAGACTAACGCTTTTTGTAATTGCAAAATCATGTGTTGAAGTTTTAAACTGCGAGTACCGTTACCGAGAAGCACGTTAGCGAAATTTCTCTTTTTCTGTTTCAAACAATAAAGTAACGAGAATGTGTTTCAAATAATTGTTTTTCATAGTGTGCCAAACTGGTAATTAGAAATTTTCCATTTCAAAATGATCTTATATTGCGTTATAGAGCAGCGTTGCTTTTCAGGCGTGTAGCAAAATGAGCAAGAGGATTATATAATTATTATATCGGTTATTTGATGAAATATTACCTGGTTTCGTAGGGAGTTGGCCTATTGCGTAGTGTACAGACATAGACCATGCTTGTGGAATGCTTGAGTCTTGAGAGACTTGTATAAAGATGATCTGTGAACTTGCTCGTCCTGCCCATGGCTGATATCAAAATTAACAGGTCTATCTTCTCTTTTGCGATTGTCGCGTGAAGATATCAAACAATTTTGCTTATGTGTACTGCAAGTTAGCAATGCTGTATCAATGCTTAGAAAGTTGATGATACTGTTACAAAATTAAATCTGGTGTTATCAAGTTAGTCTAAAATATATTTGTTTCACTAAGAACAAAGAAAACTGTTGACGTAAGACTACATTTTCAAGTTTCAAATGTTTTAAGTATGGTTTAAACAAATGAGTGCATAATTGTTAGCGTGGGATATCAAGACATGTTCAAAGTTTTGGAAAAGATTTGGTTTCTCTTAAAAACGATTACAAGCCATGGCTAGATGAAATGCTGTTGGTCATTCTTGTTATCTTTTAGGAAGTGCTGGCAAAAACAACGTAATGTGCGATTGTCTACACAGCCTTGACATGCACTGGACCATAATTATCTGCTCATTCTGCAGAACAGAGGTGGTGCATTTAGTAAACCCAAATGCCTTGCACGTAGTTTTTAGAATAATTTTTTTCCTAAAAGAGCAGCAGTAATGTATTGAATTACCCCAACAACATCTGTGTATTTTAACCTTTCTCATCAAGGTTCAGATGTATTGTGATTAGTAAACAGAGGGCATGTAACTTTAACTTCTGTAACAGGTTTAAGCCAATTAATGATACAGTGTAATAAAAGTAAGAAGAAGAATAATAATAATAATAATAATAATAATAATAATAATAATAATAATAATAATAATAATAATGATAATAATAATAATAATAATAATAATAATAATAATAATAATAATAATAATAATAATAACGATAATAACTCATGCAGCGCCTGCCCTCTACAAAAGCTACTAGAAGGCGCTTCATATAACATATTTATGATTTTAAAAAAATCGTTCAAAAAGTACTATACCAAGTATACCCAAAATTACCAATAGTTAATTCTAAAAAATGTATATTGTCTTAAAACGTCAGAACCTATGTTAGAGGGTACATTTTAGAAAGTTATAGCTTCTGTACACGGCTAAAAGATCAACATAGTTATGTAAAGATGATTTTAAAAAAATTGTCTAGCCTGGTCCTCCTGTGATCAATAAGCAAAACATCCTGAGATTGAGTAACCATTTGGCACTCACAGGTGTTTGTGTGATCTATGGGTTCGCCCCATCCACAATTTGTGTGGAGCCTGCTTTCTTCATAATCTGTATTTATCTATCCTGTCTAGCCGCATGCTATATTTTTTCAAATAGGATATTATCGCCCGCCAGGCGGCAGCATCCATCAAACAGTTTTGACATTTGAAAACACGGGTCGTGTAAGGTAAATAGCTAATAAATCATAATACCCTCATTGTTCTGGCAAGCAGCACTTCTTTCCTTTCAACATAGACAGCCAATACTAGAATTAGATAACAAACTTCGCCTCTCAAGTTTCGGGGAAACAAGTCTTATACGTGTTGCTCAAGATAACTGCAATGAAGAGAAGCTTTTTGATGATAACTGTTTAAGAGTTGAATTAACAATTGGTTTCACGCGCGTCGTTCACACGGCATTTCATGGATTTCATTACTTTGTTATCAATATACACGTTACTGGTTCTGCATTGTTTCGAAAAAATTCTTTTAAACATATTGAATATTCAATATGCACCTAGAAGCGGTTTGCTGACTTGCATAAAAAGAAATATTTTTGCTAACACTTTACTTAAAACAACAAGCAACGTCTATTTAGAAGACCCACAGTCTTGTAAAACTGGCAACTTCCAAAGAGTTTTAAAATGGCAAGTCAAGGCTCATAATTATGAGAAAATCTTAATGGTAGATAAAAATATGTTAAACAATAAAATTAGTTCATCCGGGTTCCTTTGGTAAGTAGGACTTATGTCAAATAACAACCGCTTTGTGTACACGTCCATAATTGATTATTATTGAGAACGTGCATGTAGAAGTTTAGCCAGTTTCTAAAAGATTGGCATGTGTTGATGATGAAATGCATGTGAGAAGCAGCGATGCTCGTATTCAGACAAGCCAATGTAAACAATGTTCCAATTGTTTTTATCACGCCCAAAGAAATCACAATAAAATGTTTTTAGATTTGTAGACACAAGTTTACTTACCAAATATTTTGGCACTCAGCTAAATTAGATTCACTAGCTGAATATCCAGATCTACGAAAGAACGGTGGTAAAAATATAATCAAAAATTTTGCCTTGTTTTGTAAAAAAACAACCTTAGAGCTGGGTTTTTTTTCACTTTTTGCTCTATGCATGTCGGCTGAAAAGCATTATTTACACCCCTTTACCTCTGTCTCTCTTTCAGCTCTATCTCGCGCTATCTCTCTCTCTCTCTCTCTCTGTCTGTCTCTCTCTCCCTCTCTCTGTCTATCTTTCTCATCATATTTATATTTCTATCTTATTCTCGCCCTCTTTCTCTCTCTTTCTCTCTCTTAGTTTCTCGCACTCTCTCTCTCTGTCTCTATTTTTCCCTCTTTATTTTTTCTCTCTCTCTCCTCTCTCTATCTTTCTCATTACGTTTATAGTTCTCTCTCATTCTCGCCCTCCCTCTCCCTCTCTCTGTTTCTCTATCTAGCGTTCTTTCCCTCTCTTTTTCTCTCTCTGCCTCTCTCTGTCTATCTTTCTCATCATATTTATATTTCTATCTAATTCTCGCCCTCTCTCTCTCTCTCTCTCTTTCTCTCTCTCTCTCTTAGTTTCTCGCACTCTCTCTCTCTGTCTCTATATTTCCCTCTTTATTTCTGTCTCTCTCCTCTCTCTATCTATCTTTCTCATTATGTTTATAGTTCTCTCTCATTCTCGCCCTCTCTTCCCCTCTCTCTCTTTCTCTATCTAGCGTTCTCTCCCTCTCTCTTTCTCTCTCTCCCTCTCTACCTATCTCTCTGTCTATCTTTCTCATTATGTTTAAATTTCTGTCTCATTCTCGCCACTCTATCTCTCTCCCCCTCTCTCTCTCTTTCTAATTCTCGCGATCTCTCCCTCTATCATTGTCTCTCTCTGTCCCTCTCTTATTTTCTTTGTCTCTCTCTCACTCTCTCTCTCTCTCTCTCTCTCTCTCTCTCTCTCTCATTCGCTGTCTATTTATCTAACTATCTGCGACCTCTCAAACTTTCTCTTTTAATTTTTATCCTTTCTTCAATCTACTGTTCTTTTTTATAGCGTGGATACTAACACCTTTTTACCCCTCTCGTTTTCCTTCTTGTTTCCGCTCTTTCGTTCCTATTATTATTCAGCTCTCATCGTCTGTATTCTCTCACTCTCTGCTATGTCTTCGAGCAGAGTTTTGCCGCTCAACACCCCCTCACCCACCCACTTTTTGTCTTTTAGTGTCGACCAACCTCTCTACTTTCCTTTCTTTTTTTTGCGCGGCAGTTTATAGCCAGAACGAAGACTCCGGTTTTGTATCTTGTTTTTTTTTTCTTCTTCTCGATCAAAATCTATATCTAGAATCCAGATGTTGTGGAGTCTTTAATACTATTCAAAGTAAAGACCCCATTCTCTCTTTTTTTCTTCTTTAGCTACATCTATATTTAAAATGTAATTTTATGGAGACCTTAATGCTATTAAAAGTTATCAGTCTAGAATCAACAACTAGATCTAAATGCCGTTTAAACTGCCTTGACTTACTTGACTTATGGCCTTCCGCTAGCAGGGTCATCTTATCTTGCAGTTTCAGCAGTTTTTCTCATCTCTGCGAAGATAGTGGTCCAACTCGGCTTGAATTCTCTGCGATGTGGTGAAGTATATCCAGGTCTTTCTGTGATGTTATTTCCAGTTTTGTGGTGAAATGTTTTTTTAGATCTTTATTGAGTGCTACTGGAAGAGTCATTTGTGGTTTACTTCTTGCTCTTTTGTATTTTTCCAAAAAGTAGAAATGCATTCCTTCATTTGCAGGGTCTCTCTCATTGTGCGTGCCCCAAGAGTCTCCATCTTGCTTCGAAATGAAACTACGGGTGATAAAAAAATTGTGAAGTCTCGTTTCTAATATCCACTCTCATGATTGAGTCCAACGTATCATTTGGTATCACATGTTGCTATTAGCTTCATTGGCTAAAGTTTATCATGTAGAGGAAACGCAAGAATACCAAAATAGACGTATCTTCTTCGTTTTGTTTGAGACTATTGTGAATGAATGTAAACTTCTGTACAGTAATATCGACCAGAATGTTAAAATAAACTTTATTACTCCAAGAGCACAATTTTGTTTAATAAACATAAGAACATGAATATGACATAGATAGCTCAGAAATTCGTCGCATGAAAATAAAAGGTAGTAAAAGTATTTTTATTAAAAAAAGCACTCTCTCTCTTTCTCTCTCTCTCTCTTTCTCTCTCACTATCTATCTATCTCTCTATCTATCTATGTCTCTCTCTCTTTTTCTCTTCTTTTTTCATTTTTATTTCTAAACTTTCTACTCTCTCACTAATTCTCTCGTCCTTGTGTCTATTTTCCTTTCACTGTCCATCCATCATTTCTCAACTTTATCTTTCCCTGTCTTTTCATCAGTCACCATGATATCATCAAGTGTAAGCAAGAATATGCAAGTGTATTGTTGTTGGTTGATACAATCGTTTGAAGCATCAGTTAGTTTGGATCTCGGGGCCTACAATATCTGCCCATGGTGACAGAAAAAAAATAATTTAGGTGATTTGTTTTGTATTTCGAGATTAAGTCAGAAGTTCTTATTTTCATAAGATGTATTGCGGCAATGAACAAAAGATCTTCAATGTGATGAAAACTCCATATATAGTGCAATAAGTTGATAACCTGAAAGAGAAAAGAATCCAAATATCAAAGGACAACACAGAATTATTGTTTGATGAAATGATGAGTGATATTACGCACTAAGAACGAACTGCATGCATGTTTTTATTTGTTCGCAATACGTGCATCGTTAAAAAAACAAGAATAATATTTTGTTTCAAGCTTCAGATGTTTACATTTGACATGTTAAGACAAAATTAAATATAGAAAGGTCTGGGCTCTCATTTTACCTTGTTACATACATGCGAACACATGTAAAGTGTACAGACATGGGGATGAAAAGGCGGATGATAAAATATCACGGTATTAAATGTTGCAGTTTGTTTGACATAAGGAGTTCAATGCCCGGCCTTATTGCCAATCTTTTATCAAGATAGGGCATTGGAAGTTTTCCTACTTTTCTTATTTTGATTTATTTCTTATTATTTTTTACAGTTATTTAGTACCATCATGTGATAGCTATTTAAGTGTCCGCCAATCTTATTTATTTTGTTACGTATCTATCTAGATAGCTCATTATTCGTTTTCCCAAGCCTGTGCCTTACTTTAAAGATAATAATAATGATGAAGTTTATTTGTATGGCGCTTAGTCCCATGCGAAGATAGATCTAGGCGTAAACATTACCATGAGAACATTTACATAAGAATACATCAACACAAAGTATAACATCATAAGAAGATTATAATATGAGAGTCTGTGCTATGATCAGTAAAATAAGTATGTTTTGAGATCCGTAACAAACTTTTCTATTGATGCCATCAACCGAAAGCCTGGAAGAATCTGTCTTGAGCTTAAAATGCCTTGCTTAACTGAAGTCGTCGTGTTGGTATAAATGTTATTATGAACTTCAACAAGATCTTGCAAACAAGATTCGGTACTGTTGTGAATACATTTACAGCAGAATGGGCAATCTGGTATGATACCCTAGCCGTAGTGGTAATCAGTGCAATTTTCTAACCAAAGGATTGTCCTGGTCTATCTTTTCTTTTTTTCAAAACCATGTAGGCAGCCTGGTTTTTAAATCACTGCAACTTACATGTATTGAATGATTCTTCTGGAGAACCTTAATAACAATTACCTGTTAGATTCTACTCAATCAATGTAACTGTACGTTTAAAGTGGGTATTAATAACTATCGCTGAAATCTATAATAGTTTATGCTTTTATTTATGAAATCAAAACTTATAACTGTAAAAAATGTTCAAGATTTTACTACAAAACACATCTGCATTTTTATTGAGAGAGAAACATGCCCATCAAAAAGAAGAGCAATACCAAGACGCTAACAGACACTTGATCTGCGCCTTATTGTTAAAAAAAACATGGGAAAGTATTAGTGGCTTTGAATCTATGAACAACGTTTCAAGAGAGCTTTCGGTGTCCCATAACATGTCTTCAAACTTACAGAAGAGTGATATTTTTTATCAAAAAGCGCATAAGATATCAAACGTCATGAATGTCCAGCACATTAACTTTCACTGTTACTTGAATTCGAGACTTAATTTATATTTGTCCTTGTGCAAACATCCCATAGGTATGTTCACTTGTAATCCTACGGTCTCCTTTACAGTTTACAGATTCGTAGTTTCATTTTAATCTTCTGTATTTGAATTGTGTCTGCACAGTTCATTAGAAACATACGTATTGTATTTCTAAAAGTTTTTCGCCTCATAATAAATCAACCCACGTTGCGTGGCGCTAAAGTTTATTGTAGAGAGCCAAGAAACATTGGATTTTTTAGTTAAGAGCTAGCAAAGGGGCGAAATGAATGGAGAAAAGGGTGGAAAGAAAAAAAAAGTTTCCAAATAATGCAGAAAAGCAGACTAGTATTTCCTACTTGCTCACGGTATTAGATGGGAGTGCCAAAAACATGCCCATAAGGTAAAGACAAACAAATTAACATTTTAAGGCTTAACTAAAATGCAGCCGTATACTGTACCATATCACTAACGACTATTATAGCATCATGGCCTTACATGAAGCATGTCCGGGGCTGATACCTCTCATTCCATTTGTCTGCCAATATAAACATGTAACTAGGACAACGGCTTCTCCAAGCTAGCTAATTTCTAGTACTGGCTGGTACTACAGTGTATTGAGTATTTCAGAGTATTCGGAAGCTTTGTCTAACTGAGGATTTTTTTTGTTTTGTTTTTTTTTTCTTTTTTTTAAATCCATTTATTTATGTCATTTTATGGATGTAAGCGCTCTGTTAAAACGTGGAAGAGCAATAGCTACAATATGTGCGCTAATGTAATTTCGTTGAAACCATGAAAAGCAGGCCCGTGCTCTGTTAGTAATAGCTAGAACTATTGATGGTTTATCGTATGCTCAGAGTGCAAGTAAATTTTAAACTATGAATGATATGCCTACAACGAATCTGTATATTTCAAAATATTACCTCATATAAGTCTACATTGTCAAATATTGAGTTGGTAAATTCCATAGCACCAAATAAACACTATGGTTAATTTTCTGTGGGAAAGGTAGAGGGAGTAAAGTAGTGCTACCTGTTCTTACCTTTTTATATTTAGTCACGCCAAGAAATTATTGAAGCTACACACATGACGTTTGAAGTGAATCATCAAGAAAACATTAGTAGCAATCTTCAACAGGTGGACAAAAGTCAATTTTATAATAGGAACAATACTTAAAATAAGGATAAAGATTATAATTACAATAATATATGTTATATTTATGATAATGATGATGATGACTACGACGAAGATGATGATGATGATGATGATGATGATGATGATGATGATGATTATTATTATTAAAATACTCTTTTGATATCTAAAAAATTAAATTTTTGAAAATTTTCAACAACCGTGCAATAAGTCGTGTATACATGCAGGTCTTTTTAAATAAGTTGTTTACAGCGACAAGTCGAATAAGGGAAGAGGGAAATTTTCCCTCAGATAAGTCTTATTGAAGCAATCTAAACCGGACAGGACACAACTGCTAAGACACCACGATTTACATGTACAAGTTTATATTGACGAAAGAAAAATGGAGCTAGGCTAAGCTTTTCTGAGCTTTGAGCAACATCGTGTTTCTAGATTTCTTAAGGAGGTTGATTTCTTCATTGTGAGGTCAATTCAGGACAAATATATTACATAGAGTTGCAAAAAAAACTTTGCTCACTGGTTAGTAGTCATATGCTTTGATAAGTGCACCAATCTAGACTTTACTAAGTGCACAAAATTAGACCTTTGGCTTAATCAACACTTGCAGAAAAACACGTACAGACAAACAACGAAATATAGGGAGCGGAGACGACAGGTACAAAGAAATAGTGGGGAGTTAGAAAAGGTAGGAAGGGTGGAATTTAAAGGCACATAGAGGCAGAAAGGCACAGATGTGTCGGCATCAACAACAGATTATCTGCTTCATTTATTTCGGGCCTACATAAGATTATATGAAAATAAACTGTGTTTAAGATATATTTCATCTGTGTTTTATCTTTTATAGCTACCACAAATGGCCCGCTGACGGGTTTTGCCCTGCTCTGAATTTATTGCTGTGCGAGGTACGGTATAAGAGTCAGAAAGCCCCTACGCAACTAACTGAATGCAATTAAACACAAGGAATGTCGTTGACAAGTTTTATAGATTAAAAGACAAGAAATAATAAACCATTTTAGATGTTTGTAATTGTTTCAGACTTCAAGGTGTTAAAAACAAATTCAACCTTTAAGCAGAACAAGATGACCGGAAAAGATCAATTATCTTCAATTGTATTTTTCTTTAATTCTGTCCTAAGGTTTTACTGTTTATTGGCTATGGTTTGTCAATGATTACATTTACTACATAGTGCCATTTTCTTTACGAGCTAAATCTAATCAGCACTAAATATGGCCCATTGAGGCAAAGTAATAAGAGCAATTTTATCAGCAAGCTCGTTTTCCCTTTACGTTGAAGTTAATAAGTACACAGCATACTATTTTGAGCCTGTGAATCCTAGAAAAACACCCTTGACCGATTTTCTAGGATTATGCAATTGGAACACGTTTTTCCTATTATTTAACTGGCCTTCAAGAAATTTAATCACAGGCATTCACTAATCTAATGACCATTTTCTGCCGGATATGGTTTCTCTTTGCCATATTCTAAAATGACTCTATGTTTTACCTTTATCTTGTAGGTAAATTTGCATCGAATTATGTTTATTGATTATCTAACCTAACCAGAGTTCCTGGTGCAAAAGAGGGCGCAGTTAGAAAGGATTTGCTATGAATCAATGATACACAAAAGTCTCTAAAATTTG
>BMAT01001966.1:868168-888082 GCA_019649035.1 Elysia marginata | reverse complement strand
TGTTGTTGTTGTTGTTGTTATTATTATTATTATTATTATTATTATTGATGTATATCCAGACAATTGTACTGGAGTTTCACCTCAAGACCAAAATAATGTAAAATTTATCGTTTTGACATAGTAATAATTTTATGGTTAATTGTGGCATAGGAATTGAGATGACACAAAAGGCTGTACAGAGTACCTGTTAAGCTGGGATTTTGTAAACAGCAGAGCTGCAGACTCAGTTCTAAGTTTCTACGGTTTTATCTTAAAAGTAGGAGCTCATTCAACATAAATGCAATGACTGCTGATGTCAATAGCTTTTGATTACCTACAAGCAAACGTTCAATGGCATCAAATGAAAGCTAAGTTGTTTTATTTTTTACATTTATAATTGTTTCGCGACTAGACACCTTTCAGTTTAAAAGCAGATTTATGAAGTTATGATATTTTTCCACAAATGTGTAATAATTTCCTTCAAATTTTTTAGGTTTGGAAGCTTAGAAAGGTAATGTTCAAAATATATTTTATTGTGAAAAATTATATTGCTTGGTCGTATCTCGGGTATAAAATGTTTTCAGAAAAATTAGAGAGATAAAGATACACTTAGGTGTTCTCTTTAGGCTGGGACGATACTGCGATGGTAATGTTGGATGTTGTTTCAAGTTCTGATCTTTAGTGACGTAAACACTAGAAGTATCATACACTTGTTTTTTTTGCGTCTTAATTTCTTGAAGTGATGCATGTGATGTAGTTCTTTAAAAAATTGACTTCCCGTTTTTGGTAATTTAGATCCGATGTGATCGGCCGAGAATGTTTCTAGGGTTAAGGCCTTTTAAGTAAAACATTTATCAAGTTGCAAGTTTTCGATTGAACCACTCTATTTTGCTATGCTACTTTAAAGGACTAATCTTTTATATAAACATCATTTAAAATGTGTTCATCTCCGAGTTAGTAATGTACCAAACACACGCACATTTTACATTTACATTAGGATAAGTAGTAACAGGGTAGCATCTCTATTTTTTGTTTAAGAGAGTTGGTCATTGCAGTTAGAGCACCTGACTCTTGAACTACTTAACAGCTATTTTCCCTGTGTGCCTAGGCAAAGTCCATGATGACGGACAAATTTGTTAAAAATAGCAATCATGTATAGATATGGATACTGAATTTGTGAAATGAAATAGGATTGGTTTTATCATTGTGGATGTGCTTTGTTCCGTTAAGTGCAAGGGTTATTTGTTATGTGACTGTATCTAGGGCACGTTATATGTACAATGTATATAATTAAAGAGGTTTTCCTTCTTAAATGTCACGTGAATGCTGTTCTACGTGGCATCCTCGTATTGAAATAATATTGTTATCTATTGTGATGCTTCAGTGCGTCGTTGAAAAGAGAGAATGATAAGTAAACATACAACTGATTATTGAACAACAAATTTACAGCAGCGTGCCAAAATTCATCCAATGCTTTTGTTGTTTGTTTCTTTTATCTCCAATGTGCATAGATTAATTTAATGGGATACTCTCTATTAATAACGCCTGTCATTTCAAGGTTGTGTCAGGTCGCTTTTTTATACGGGCAAGTGCACAAATCATGAGGTATATTTTCGGGGTCGAAAATAAGCTTAATGCGGTCCGGCACACTGGCGCCTGAGAGCATAAAAAAACAACTCACCTCTAGTCTAATACCCGTTCCACAGCATAATCACGATTACCAGTGACTTTATCGTAGTCTTTTTTTTTTTAGTAAACACTATGGATATCGATGAACAAAGCAAGATTAAGGGACACAAACCTGAGTTTTATATGAAGATGAAATAAGTAATAGTTTTTCGTATCTCCATTTTTCTTCTTTGTGACCATAACAGTAAAGACGCTATTTTTTCATTGCAGTTCAAGCACATAAAGTGAACTATGAAAATTTGTGGTGATAAATTAAAAGAGGAAGAAGATGCCGTTCATGGAACTTACAATACACTCAATAAGTTTAAACCCAAAAAAGAGTTATATTGGTTTTTTTCAACTCTAAAGTATAGTCCTGCAAGCCTGCTATCGTCGCCATATTAAGTTTACATTCAAACTAAGACTTGATGGCATAAGTGCGCATCCGCAGTTTGGTTTTCAATTTTCATTTTTGTCCAAAAATAGCTTTGTTAAAACCGTGCGCTGACCTATGGCATTATTATCATTAAAGGAGTTAGAACAATTGTAAATTTAAAACACTCAGAGTGTTGAAGGCTGGGGCTTTGACACGCCAACTTTTAAAAATAAAAGGGAGAGGCATAATTATTTCGCTGTATATGGTTTGGCCTGTTTGTATAGGTCATGCTGCTTATGAAGCTATAACATGTACTATTAGCCTGATATTTGGTTGTTTCATAACTAATCAGCATACACTCAAAATCAGTAAACTAGAGTTCCCAATGACATTTCACAACAGATCTAAGACACAATCTAGGCCTTACAATCATGTGATCAATATTGGATGCAGGGTTGTGAATATACACTTGCGGAGAACTACATGTACTATTATAGCCACACAAAACCATAGGCCACCCAGTGGCTTTTATCAGTTTAAAGAGAAAACTAGTACATAATACATGTAGATTGTAAACATATGGTTTTGGTAAAGAGAGAGAGTGAGAGAGAGAGAGAGAGAGCTCAGATTGGAGAGGGTGGGGAGGGAACTAATAGCAATACAGTGAATGTGATTTGAGTCTTACTATAGCTTTACCTTTTTTTAAGGTGGACATAACATACAATGTATGTAGTACTGTACTGCGATATCTCAGTTGAATTTGAACAATTTACTTATGTTGAAACGTGAGATGTGATAAATGAAAATATAAGGAGGCTATCCCACGGGTCTTTTTTTTCTTCAAATAAGCTGGCATCCCATTTAAATTTTTCACTTGATCATTAAATAGTCGACAACACCAAAATACAAGTAAGGTTGTACCAGTTGTACATTGTAATATCTGATCTCAGTTGAATGATCTTTTACACTTGATCTAGTATGCTGTAATTTAATTTGTGGCATTGCAAGAATGGATGTGACAGAGGTGACATGCATGCAATGTTTGTGCTTTGACGTGTTTGTTGTTTTTCATAGCAAAAAAAGATTTTTTAAGACCTTTTATTCATCATACTTTGAGAGGTTCATTTGATGCTGGTATTGAATGAAAGCTTGATTATTAAAATAAACTTGGGCTAAAAACACAAAAGTAAGCCAAAAAAGCTAAGATCAGATAAAACCTGACAGATTTGCATCAATGTTTTAACTAAATGTAAAGAAAATTTGTAAGGCCATGTTAACTTGTGATATTCTTTTATATGAATTTTTCTTAAGCCAATTGGGAATGAGAATAGAGCAAAACATTATCCTTCTTGCCCGCAAGCAAGTGACTCCAAAGAGCTAGTTTGCCAACAGGAACAATAATTTGAGCTTTAATTTCATTCCCAATACTTTCTGTCATTTTTTTTCTTGTAACTGAAAATGAATGCTTGATAGAGAGCATTAGAAGTCCATATGGAGAAGTAACAGAAAGAATAGTTACTATGACGGACAAGGGCTACAAAAAAAAGGAGCAAACTAGAAATGTTTATATGGCATTGCTTTAATAAAGCTTGCGTACACCGGTGACATCAAAGGCAAGCAACAAAATGACTCGGTTTAATTTAACAATAAGAAGAGCATTAGCAAAAAGCCACACAATAGTGTTTACCCTATAAATGTAAAATTCAGCTTCATTGAGGTGGATAAATCTTAGGTTGAATGAAACTACAAAAATGCATCTACACAATAAGCACTGAAAGAGAAATTAATATAGACTAGGGTCAAGTCATTAGCAGTTAAGCTCTCAGTTGTTTCTTCTTGAATGCACCTATAAGTATAAATCAGCCTACTGATTTTCCTTTATTTAATATATCACTGACAAATGGAAAGGAAAGTATAAAACTATATTTCCTTATCATATTTGTGGTTCATTTTGATATTTGTACCATACTTCAAGGCATTAAATAGTCATGTATAACACATCCACGTTGGTATGTGGATAAAGCTATGCCATAAAAAATATGTACATTCAATATACTAAATCAAACTGCCAAGAAAATGTGAAAAAAA
This sequence comes from Elysia marginata, assembly GCA_019649035.1. NCBI lineage: Eukaryota > Metazoa > Mollusca > Gastropoda > Plakobranchidae > Elysia > Elysia marginata. The sequence continues at coordinate 883,971 of BMAT01001966.1, read as the reverse complement.
AGGTTGGTGAAATAAATTTCACAAAATCTTTGAATTACATGATTTTGCCCACACATTGGCGCATATTACATCATCAATTAATTCACTCAACAGTGGTAGAGTGATAGAAGTTAATAGAACAAAAAAGTAACAAAAAACAAAGCTAAAACTTAAAAGAATAGAGCAATGGCTCATTTTCGAATCACAAAAATGTCCATGAAAATAAAATAAAGGAAGTTATCACAAATAAATACCTTTCAAATAAGTCATGAATTAACAAGATAAAACATTGCTGTGAAAGTAGTCCAAAAAGTGGATAAAATTTAAAGCAGCAGCCCGTAACAAACAAATATCTCATCTACAAGAAAGGAAAAAAGGTGCATAAATGTAAAATTGTAAACAACATTCTAAAATCAACAGTCATAAATAACTTGTGCTTTAAAAATGAATTTATTTTCCAGTATTCAGATGTCATCTTTGACAAAATATGAATAAAATCTTTAAAAGTACAGAATTAGCTTTCAATAGAAATATATTTTAGCAGCTCAACTCTTTGTGCTTGGCCTGATAGGATCACATGTGTATTATCTATTTCCTGAAAAAGACAAAAGGGTTGCAGGGCAAAATGAGACATTTATTTAAAATTTCTTAACTTTGTTCCTTTTCATATCGTATGTTTTAGACTTCATAATAATTCCATAACATTGCCAACAGATGACAGACTTTATCTATGGACTAGTTTTAAAAACATCTTTTTGACAGGGAAGGGAAACATCCTGATGTATAGAAATGGCTTTTGCCATTTTTTGCCCCAAAACCTTTTGTGTGTATTGTTTATGAAAAGATACATCATAATGTACAAAGAAATGTTAGTTGAAGATCATTTATCGGAATCGGAACAAAACACTTATGCAAACTATAGGGAGCAAAGAATAGGCTACATTGAGATGCCAAACAAAGCATTTAACCCCTTGACTGCGCTGCGTACGTTCACTGCATATGCTGAAGCCCCATGTGTCCTAATATTCCTATCCACGGTGTGTTTAAGCCTTAGGTGCTTGATAAACCAAATTTTGTTTCTTTCTCTCTAAAATTAATCCTTGCTTTTAGTGAACAAGAATGGTATTATTAAAAGGTTAGAGCTTCCTGAAACTAAAAATTTGTGAGGGGAATGAATATCAAATGAGTTTGTAACATCAAGACAGACACACCCACCCACCGCTTCGCACAGCTGTGCTGGCTAGTTAAACTTTGGTCAAACCTATCCTGCTGTTATTGGTGCGCGTCTTTGGCTTCTGCCATTTGTAACATCAGTAAACAATGTCTATACAAAGAAAGTGATCTATGCTAATACATGTAAAGCTCTAGGCATTTGCTTCCAGGGATGCAAGCAGCTCATGAGAAAAAAGCAGGAAATTTTTTTATGGAAGTTTCCGAGCGCACGCTATTCTGATTACTAAAGCCAGCCTTTCAGTGTCTACCAAAAACGATTTTGCCACCAGTTTGGTAAGAAACTCTCCTTTTACACAGCTAACATCATGCAACACCATCCTTGTCCGAAATTTTTCCTGCTATAACTAGATTCTAGAATAAAAGTCTCCGTTGATGTCTTTCTCCTTCTTTTGTTCTTTGAAATAGAAACACAATGTGATGTTATAGATTTCCGATCCAAAAACTTAATTTGGGCTAGATCTAGACTTGGAATGGCCACCATGATCATAATCTAGATTGTAAGCAAATGTTACTAGAGTCTAGATCTAGATTTTCTAGTGTAAGCCAGTAAGGCTAAGTCAGTTAATGACTAGCTACACTGTTTCTCTATGTCTAATCTAGAGAGATAGAATAGATCTAATCTAGATTTGAAGAGTAAGACTACTAGATCTAAGAGTTTTTAAAAGCATCTAGACTGGCACTTGCTTGAAAATTAAACAGATCTAGAAAGGTCAACGAGGTGCAGCAATCACAATATGAAATATCACTGAACAAGATCGCTCTTGGCTAAAAAAGACAAAGTGCACAAGATTGCTCAGGGCTAGATCTGGATGTAATGTAAGAAAGGATTATAAAGGACTCTCGATGTTTTGAACAGTTATAGAACCATGTGTTCGTATTATCGTAAGATAACTTTGTTCATGACTAGGCCTAGAAGTAGAACTACACGGAGTATACAAAAGATGAAAAGATAAACAAGAAAAATCATCAGTAGCATACTTTCAGTTTCACTTTTGCTTTTACGCCCATTGGCCATTGTGTGGACAGTTTCGAACTCATCACGAAAAAGAAATCGGGCGATAAGGCTACATATAAATAAACGGAAATTGACTAACCGCTAAACAAAAAGAAATAATCGGTATCGCCATAGAATCGGAAAAAGGTTTGTAATTCGCTTCCGATTTTCCAGTTGTCTTTTCTCGGTTTAAGTTCTTACTATTATAAGTTTATAATTTTCCGACTTTTTTTGTTGCTGATTGTCTGGTTGAAGAAGGAATACGAAAATCGGAAAAATCGGGGGAGACGAAAAAATCGGAATTCCGATTAAAATCGGAAAACTTGCATCCCTGTGCTTCATCTCTTTGAGTTACAGAGATTGAAAAATTTCACTGGCTTTAGCTGCTTTAGAAAATTTTCTTAGAACACAGCCGGGAATTTTATGTAGCAGTCAAGGGGTTGTCTGAATATGCAATTTCAGAGGTGAGGCAATACAAATACTGAGGCAGGTGCTTTTATGTTTATTGTATTAACAATTGTGACAATACAACATTATATCTGAAATTAAGTACACAACACAGTGGTTGCCTTGCACTCAGACCTGTTCATTCTTGCAACTTTGAAATTGAAATGTGACATTAAAAATAATTTCATGTTTAAGCTAGCTTATCATTGGTAAAAATTGCAAGATTGACAAACATATCACAATTATGGGCAAATAATATTTTTCTGCAACTGCTTGAAACAGTACTAAAAACAGGGTATAAATAACGTATTTCTAGGTATTTTGCAATCCACTACTCGCTAAGACTGATGGTAAGACTTTAGGTTTAAAGCATCTTTATAAAAACTTGTTTTAAATCACAAAGTTTTACATGATAAGATATTAATGAGCTGGAATTTTAAAACAAAAATTCAGATTTTTCATTCTCATTTTTCTAATAGGATTTCATTGATTTGAAGCTGCTCACTTAGACATACAAAAACTATAAATGTGACCATGAGAGTCAGTGATCATAGAAGTAGACTAGCAAAATTTTTTTAGATAAACTCAAACTAAACCCATTTTTCAGTAGCAATGACAAAACAAAAGAAGTCTTATACAAATGCTTTTTTCTAATATGAAACAAGGAAAACAAGATTATTTATAGGAATTATCTCTTTTATGCTAGATAGTAAAAATCGCAACAATTAAAAAACTGTTCTTTCTTTTCTTTGCTTTTTTTGTTTCTTTTGATTGATATGAATATATTTATTTAATAAGCATCTTTATTCAAGAAATAAGCTATGTGTAAGATAACTTAACAGAGGAAATCAGCAGAAATGTTGGCTAGGCAATTTGCACTTGTACATATTAAAAAACTGGGGATTATTAACATTAAGTAGGACAAAGCTTCATATTGTGACCGCAAGAATGGTGAATAGAAAAACATTATGTAAGTTATCAAAACTAAAAAGATGGTTTTGGTTTTTACCCTAAAAAGTTATCATATATTTTTAATTGTATGAGAGAAAATAGCTATGACATTGGTGGAATCAGATATATAACACACCTAATTTCAATAGATTTTTGTCAGTCTTGGTGATTGTGAGATAAGTCTGAACAAAAATGGTTGTCACACTAGTATGAAACAGGTGGCTTCTCATCAATTTAAACTGCTGTCCAAAAAATTTCAGCATTTTATTCAACCACTTCCAGTTTGAACAGGTGGTTCAGTTTGGTTTTCATACCTATTCGAATACATACTAATGACTGGAGTATTTATCACAGATTTCCGGCGAGTTTGTAAGTTAGTTAAGGGATTTGCTGTTCAACAGTTTGTTTTTTTTTCCAGTAGACATTTGTAGACAGCTGAGATGAATGGAATGAAATATTGACTTAAAATTCAAGATAAATGCAAATGATATTCCTTGAGTTATAAAGTTTCATGAAATAAAAAGAACAAACATTTTCTCCTTGCTGTGTCATTCAATGGTAAATGAAAATATTTAAAGCCACAAGTATACCGCTATATGTCACTCGGAATTTTATTAAAATATATAAAAAGACACTAGCACATTGATAGGCCTGAAGACCTTCAAGTGTTAAAATTTCAGTAATACCTTTCAAATATTGGAAATGATATGAATCACATGGGCTTTATTGCCACACAGTGAAAATCGTTAAATTATTTGCAACAGTGTTTACCACCCAGCATAAAACAATCAACCTCATCTCTCATTCTGGAAAGACAATACCTACCTACTGTCTACTATTCATGTTTACCACCCAGTATAAAACAATCAACCTCATCTCTCATTCTGGAAAGACAATACCTACCTACTGTCTACCATTCATGCAGAGACAAAAAGTATGTTATTATCTTCATGGTCATGTGACGCTCTTGAGCTTCTAACTTCACAGAGATTTTGAGTCTTTTATCCCACAATGGACTAAATTGAAGGTCAAGCATACCTTGCAATTTGACTGTTGGTTCTTCAAATATGCTCACAATTCCAAATTTACTGCTAAGATAATATTCCTTTCCAATTACTCATCCTTTTTTTTTTTTGATAAGTTCAGGCTGCATATTTAAGATTATTAGGCACATTGAAACCATGCCTTGTGATCAAGACTGACCTGATAATTAACATGAAAATCTTCAACCTACTTGAATGGGAATAACCATAGGTTTTCCCTTCACCAAGTTCATACTATTTTTTTTTTCAAAACTTCAATCATATTTCTAATCTTAGGGCAAAGTGTTTGATAATATTTGCAAATAAAAAGCTTGCAGGTTTAAAAGAAAATATACATGGATCAATCTGACCAAAAAGACGGATTGTTGCACATCTTGAATAAAATATGTGACTTAAGATGCTCAATGGAGCGACAGATTTGAAATATAGCAAAATGGAAAGCATTCTTTCAAATAAAGTCAGAACACTTTTAATTAAAGTTTAACTAAACTGACACTCTAATGAGAAAAAAAGATGAAAAGATAAACGGGCGCTTACTTTTATTTTAGTTTCACTGTATTGAAACTTTTTCTTATCATTCTCTCTATCAAAACTTGTTTTCAATGTTAAGAAGTGCCACACCATTGTGAACAAGAAAACTTCAAAGTGATTCTCAAACTATTCTTTGTACAAGACATCTTCATTTCAATATCAAGTACCAGTCTGCTCCTAAACGTTCACATTTTAACAAGCAGGGACAGATAAACTTTGCATCGCAAAGTAATATCACAAGTGAAATTTTTTTGTAGGGAATTTCTTACCTCTTATTTAAAGTTTAGATTTTTCAAGAAGGTGGGATGCATCTTGAATGGATAAGAATTATTGGGGTTTGAGACTGAAGAGACTAAGTCCAATAAAGCATCCTAACCAGGCATCCAAATTCACCAAGATAAGCCGCAGAGTATTAAAACCCAAACAGCAAGGGGAGGAACACCTTTATTTACTGTAAGAGAAAAAAAGGCATTCAGGTGGTAACTCTTGTTTCCACCCCTTCACCATCAGGTGAACACACTACCACAGTTTGTGAAGACTTCACATTGTTGCTGTCACCAGGTGGCTGCTCTGTGGTTTCTTTGTTGTTGGATCCTATGGATGAAATGTCAGATTTTGAAGACTTGCTCTTTTCTGCACCTTCAAAGCTGAAGACATCCACATAGTAAGTGGCACCATTGAATGCCGCTGTGGCACAAAAGAAAACAAGCATCACTGAGTTGGCAATGAAGTAGTTGTACCAGAGTGGGACGAGGAATAGCATGCCCAACACCATGAGGAGCGACCAGGCAGTGTAGAGCAGAATCCTGTACCTAGATAAATAAGAAGAGTATTTTCTGTACACTGTAACTCTTCAAAACAAGTACTCCAAACTAAAAACTGTTTCTAATAATTAGTTATGAGCAAAAGCTTATCAAAGTAAGTCAACATTGCAGACAGAAGTCTTGAAAAGAGGCCTTGACTTCATCCACTGGCAAGTTGAACAAGATGCCTTCACAAATTTACAGGCCTTCTTTTTAAAAAATTGCATACCCAATTAATCACATCAAAAGACAAAAATAAATTATATTTTTAAGAGCCAAGACAAAGCTTTAGCGACAAACTCATCTTTTTCTTTATAAACCGATTCAATTTTGTTCTTCTTATCATAACTCCTTGCAGATTATCAATAATTATAAGTTATTCAAATAATTCAAGTATCGTTTTATAAATAGAGTAAAGTTAGGGAAATTTGTCAAAAAGGTATAAAAACAAAAATTTACCCCACTTATATCATTACCCAGTATTAAACTGAAAAATCACTTTGACTTCATCAAAATGGTAAAAGAAAGGACTGAAATTATCTTTTTTTAACATTTCATTTTAATCTTAATTTCAATATAATGCGCAGTTGTGTTGCTTTTGGTTATTTTTTTTTTTCTGTTTAGCAGCTGACATAAACGCACATTAAGACACGCTTTTGCCAAAGTAGTGCACACTTTTGCCAAACTAGTAGGATATACGGTGATATAACCTAGTTTGCACTGAATATTTATATCTAAATTTGATAAAAGTTTACATAATTAACTAAAAATAAGTTTTGAAATCTAAAACTGACATTTAAAAATCTTAATACAGAGACAAAGATAAACATATTTAGAGAAAAATCAAACCCTGAATGATGCAGTGGGTTTGTTCTAAGAGGAAAAAGCTGTGTTTACAAACCTCGGGCCAAAGAGATTGCAGAGGCGAAACTGTAATGATCCTTCTTTTCTTGTGACATACCTAAAAAGGTTGAGGTAGTCTGAAGACGGTTTCAGAATGAGATTCACTAAGACAAAGTAGATGACCTGAAAAAAAAAGTGATTGAAAAGTAATTTTTTTTAGTATAAACTCAGTATTACTGTATTTTTATTTTTTTGTTTAGGTGACCTGCCATCATTTTTTAACCCTTATCATGTATAGTTATTGTGTACCATTAAAAGTTGTTGATGTTATTTAATGCTATTAGAAATATGACCAACTGGAGTCAATTTCATAATAAGCATCAGTTGTAAAAAGTAGCATCATTGGATACTGATGTGTAAATTTGATGACAGTATTTAACTTTGTTGTACAAACCTGGTGAAGGACATGGAAACACATGGGCACAAGAACCAGCCACAGGAAATTGAAGTGGAACTGGAATTTGGGAAAAGGCTTGTGCCACTTGGATGAAGCTTCCTCTGGGTACCAGCGAATTCTGTGTAAAATTAGAGAAAATGCTATGACACCTTTCTTGCAAGCTAAAGGTTTTTCTGTTTCTGTTTTCAATTTAGGTTTTTCTGTTTCTGTTTTCAAGGTTCTTTTAAATCTCAGGTGATTCAATTTGGTGAATGGTTGAAAATATTATCTTAATGAATCACAATCTTTTATTTTTTTTGCTTGTAAAGTTTACAAGAAAAACTAAGCCTGGTTTGGTTTTGAGAGTTACCTTAATTGTGTCACCTGCTACATTTATGTACTGCAAGTTAAAGATTAGATTTTTTGAAACTTCCAAAAATGTTGGAATTGAATTATGGCGAATAATTTTAAAAAATGTGCGTAAAGCCATTTTTTTTACCTAAAAAGATGTAAAAAAAAATGAATAAAATTGAGTGAAAGTCATGCATTATGTGAGCCAAAAAAAGAAATTTCACAAGCTTATTCTGCTAGTTCCCTTACCAGCAATTGTCCAAATGTGATTTTCTAAAAAAATTTACAGGTTACAAGAAATTCAAATTCATGCTTAAAAAATACTAAAACTAATAACTTGCACATGCTTGATTTTATCAGTTTTTTAGCACCCAGTTTCACATTAAAAAAAAGTTCTGTAAGAAAGTACTATTTAATGCACATCACACAATATTGTGAAAATGGGTTCAGACCACTTAATGATAGAAACCTTACATTCTTATTGGTCATTACAACATATTTTATACAATACATGTGTCGTGGTATCAGAAGCAACAAATGAAACCTTTCGAACACAAAGACAGCCATTAAAAAGTTTATTTGTCAATTGTCAGCTTATGCATAAATGTTGCAGAAAGTGTCTTTTTCAAAAAAGCTTTTAAAAAATAATGAGTCAACCATGACTTACACAAAAGTAAGAAGGCATGGCATCAGGTGAATATAGAGTGATGTAACCTTGTCAATGCTGTGAAGCACCAGAGAGTTGCGAAATATCAGCAAAGCCCAGATCAAGGGGCCAGCAGCAATGCTGTATCCAACTGCAAACATATCCTCTCTTTGTGGGAAAAGACTGTAAAATGAAAATGCATTTCTTTTTTAAAAACAGTTTTTTGTTTATTAAACTTGTTCAATCTTACAACTCAGAATATTCAGGGCTCTTTCAGTATGTTACCAATCTAATATGAACAGTTCTAGGGTCTTGTATGCCAACTAAAGTAGGCTGCCTTTTTTGCATCCATATCCGATGTGTTTTGAGGTATCAAGGCCTAAAAAGATTTGAAATGCATCCTCATAAGTTTCAGACATTCAGCAGCTCCCGGAATTGTCACCTTGTTTTTTTTTTTCATCGTAAAGCAATTTCTCCAACACATCAACAGTTCAAAATTCTACAGCAAAAGCATTCAACAGAAAAAAACTGGCAGAGGGGAAGGGGGGGGGCCAAAAATATAGCCACTTTACTACTTACTTTTAAGAAAGAAAGCCTGATTAAAGAAGTCTTGAATAGTGGATAGCAAGCATTGCATTATTTTCCATATACATTCAAAATTGCTGCTTTATATGGCATTCCAAGCCATACATATTAAAAACTATGATTCATAAGTCTTACCATAAGTAGATGAAGCAATATATGTTAGCAAAGTAGCAAAAGTCCAACATGAAGTATTGATATTTCATTTTCCTGCGAAGAGAAAAAAAAGAAGCAATTAAATTTTCAAATAGAAAGAGAGGAAATAGGAAAGGACCAAATAAAAGCGGCTTTTTTTTTTTTTTTTTTTTTTTACAAATGTTGCGCTACCATAGTCAATGCCAGGACTTGGATTTGAGACGTTTAATTAGGTGGATCAACCACTTACCAATACATGATGAGCCTGAAGAAGAGAAGGGATGGTGTCAACACTGAGTACAGATAAGGCATCAACCACTTGCGGGTGAGCACACAGTGAGACAACAGAACAATGCCAGCAACTGTCATGACATATGTCACTTTGCTTTGCATTCTGTGCTTTCTCAAAACCTAGAAAAGATGAAATGCTATGTTTTAATTTTAAGAGTGCTCAGAAAATTTATAATATTTACATTCAAAATAAAGCAGAATTTGTTAACATTATGATTATCAAGCAATATTAAAAATTTTGATTTTGAAACCTTTTTCATGCCTCTCAATGTATCCTTTTTAAAATTAACATTAAACTTTGGTACACATGTTTTTCAAATGGGCTCACAAACCTTTTATGAAAAGATTTGATTCTATTCAAGTGTACAGCTAAGGATAGATTGTCATACTTTCAAGGGCATGTTACAGTTATCAGGAATGCAAATGTCTTATGCACAAAAAGTAAGAAAACTAACACATTTACATGGCACTGATAACTAACAGCTGCTCCTATTGAATCTTTGATTAACTCATTAGGAAGATACAACTATGCATTAAGGCCAACAACAACCCAAAAGAATTGCTTTATTTTCTATAAATCTTGAGTTTGAGGGGGTTCTCTTTAACATCTAAGTCTTAATTTTTTTCCAAATTTTCCTGGTGGTTTTTTTTTTTTTTTGGCTTAAGTCGGGACTCCTGCAAAAATCAGAATAACCTGCATCCCTGAATTACTAGTATTGATAAAAACCTAACACTCACAGTGGAAAATGTGGCTTACTCTGCCCAATCATGTTTCACTAAAATAATCCAAGGGTAAATGTATTTGATACCTTTATATTTCAAAGAAATCTGCATGTTTAAATGTTATATTAGTACATGTAAGACTTTCACCAAAAATGCATTCTGTTTATTGTTCCTCGGATGTCTTTGTTTTTGGTGTCGGTAGATCTTATATTTGAAAATTTCTGACTTTTACAGGGTTCCTTCCTGCTGCTTAAGATCAAATTGCACATAAATCTCAACATATTTTATGTAAAGTCAGAGGCAAGATTTACCTTGAAAAATGCCTTGACGTCTGGCTCATCTTTGTGGGCTGGCTCTACAGTTATCTCAGCCACAGTCTCATAAAGCTCATGCATGTGTTTCAAAGCAAAAGATGATTGAGTACTTTCTTTGATTGGAGTTAGGTTGCTATCTTTACTTTCTTTGGTATCTTTACCGTTTCGTGATGGAATATCCAATCTAGTGAATTAGAAAGATATAGGATATTTGGCATAAAATTTACTCAAGAGCAAAATTTTGCAACATGCTCACAGGTAAGGTTTGGTGTGTAAATGTTCATACTTCAACTGCAGTTATTTTCCTTCTTTTCTGTAAATCATTTTGACATTTTCTCTAAGGCATGGCATTAGTCTTGGAATTTAAAAAATATAGTCCATTTAAAACCAAACGAAAATGCTCCTCCTTCCCATTGCACGAGTATCATGATCTTAAAATGGAACCATTTTTTTTCATTGTTCATAGGTTAAAGCACAACACCTTACAGAAAACTGATATTGTGGAACCTGTACATATAGAGGAACTGGTTTGTTTTTGTTAGATAATCAACAATAATTTAAATATTAGAATACCTTAGTGGGCGGTTTTTCTATTTTTAAGTCAACTTTTTACTATGCTAGAGATATAAGATTGTAAACTTCATCAAAACCTTGCATTTTTAAGTCAAGAACATTGGTCTCTGACTTAAGGAAATTATTGTTTTATCTTTCTCAAGTTAATTCTTGTTTATGCACTATACCTGAGCCTTGTATACTTATTATCTTACATTAATTTAAATTCCAAAATATAAAACAGTCTTGTAATAAGTAAATGTCCAACACAATAGCTTTTAATCATCTTATACCCTGCAGTGTAAATTCAGACAAAAGAAAACAAGGCAGCTGAAACTTTTTATGACAGTGCTCACACATGCCACTCATAAAGAACAATTTCAATAAAACCATGCATGAATCAAGCAAGGTGGCTTAAGTCATTTGAAGTAGTTTATGAGACAAGCATTTCACATCAAAAGCAAAAAGAGTTTATGCATGCAGCACCTAACATGGTAAAATGCTCTAACTTCAGCGCTCTAAATGGGTTTTACAACAGGCTATTACCGAGCAATTACCTTCTGAACTCACAATGTCACAGACAATCCCTTACCTCAGTGCACTTGAATCTTTTGACATGGTATTCATCTCTAGGAGTTGTTTTGGGTTTTCATGGTTCAGTTCCTTTTCAGGTGTCAAAACAGACATTGAAGTAAGAGAAGCTTGATTTTTCTTTGTTCCTGCGCCAAAAATTAATTAATTTATAAATTAAATGATAAGTTTTTCTGTAGGGAAATTTTTTTTCTTTAATTAAGTAGTGACTATTCTGATGGTCAAGAAAGCAATGCCTAAATTGTGTATCAATCTATTTAAGCTATGAAATAAAAAAGCAGACTAGAACTTATCACTTCGTCAAACATGAAAAAACTTGTAATAAGAACGTTTCGGCTTTATTTTTCTGCTTTCTTCAGTTACAAAACATAATTATACAATTGAGATTTGTCCATTTCTGGATGTAAAGACAAGATAAAAAACAGAACCATGACAATTGGATTACCTGTAACCTCTTATATATAAATTTAGAAGAATTGTATTGTTTTTAACTTGTTTCAAGTAGTAATAGGTTGTATGTTTGCTTTTTTATTACCTTATATAAATTTAGATCTTACAGATTTACAAGCATCCTTTTGGATCCCGTTTTACTTTTTAGGTACATGTATATACTACAAGTGTTTTGACTTCTACCCCAGTATTTAGATCCATTTCAGCTATGGATTTAAAATGTGTACCTTCTGTTCAAAATTTTTTATTTGTTATAATGGCGTTCATGTTGTTGTTTGTTTTAGCAAAGTAATGTTTAATGTGTTTATAAATCATGTTTAGCAAAATGATTACTACAGCTCAGCACAGGGAAAAAAAAGATTACTACCGCTCATCGCTTTTTAATCTTGTAAATAAAGAAGAAAGCATCTTTAAAAAATAGCAACTCCATGTACATGTATATCACAGCAAACATGATCATTCTATCAGTAACATTTGTGTACGCCTTAAAGTTTAAGTCGGTTGGCGTGCATTTAATTGAAATAAGATTTATAATTTGAATAGTTTTCCTTCTTCTATTGCTTTTAACAACTATCAAGGCAGAAATTTTTAGAAACGTGTCCTACTTAGTAAAAGAAAAACAGAGCTTAGTGCTCCTTCCACGTATACTTTATCCTTCTATTGTTATAAGCACTTTGACTTTTGCTGGCACAAGCTGGGGGAAAACACCCAAGAGTGCCCGATAAAATGAATTAACAACATCATCAAAAGAGAAAACAATCTTAGGAAAAACCCAGCAACAGCTCCATGACTTTGGTTTATTAACATGAATATTCAGAAAAAAAGTTTTGTCAAATCCGAAAGATGATTCAGATCCCTTATTAAAACAAATTAAATTTTCCAAAAGATCAGGTAGACCTATTCTCTTTAAGTGTAGATCTAAACGTTACAAAAATTCTTTTTTACTACCTGCCTTAAAAATGCTCCCATCCAATATCGAAATAGATATACTATGCAGTATGTACATATGCATTTCCTCAAATTTTTTATTCATTTTACATTATTAAAATTATTTTCAAACAGCAAAAACAAAAGTGATGGCTGTTTGACATTTTATCATCTGGCCTACAATCAAATTGAAAACACAGATTTTTCGAATAAAAAAATGAATAAATTATTTTTATTGGAATATTCATTATTGGCCTTAAATGAAATAATGTAAATGTATAAAGAGATCTAGTTCATGTTATTGCTCAAATTCCTAGTACATAGTTTTCTTTTACTGCTGCTGCCATCATGATCACTATCACAGATTGACCACTATACCACAATTGGTTTTGTTCTTTATACTGCAATATCATCAAATTAATTTTAATAGGTGTCGCTACTGTTAGAGTTACAATTGAGAGTTGAGTATTTGAAAAAAAAAAATGTCAAGATATTTACAGTTTACAAGCGTACTCATACTATAGTCTAAAATATTATTTGATGTGCTTGGCACAAACCTGCATCTCCAACATCAAGAATCTCATGGTAAGCCTTAATATTTTCTTCCATCTTTGAGTAGAGTGGCTTTCTGAAAATGAAAGCACTTATACAGTAAAGTCACAAAGTAAGAATCCAGCTGTCACATGTATATTCTTATATAATGTATAAATTTAAGTAAGGCATCACAAAAAAATATTTTAGCAGCAAAATAAAACAAAGCCAGGATATATTTGTTTGGTTTGTTGTGATCAGTCAGTTGTTCTGTTAGACTGCACAAACTTTTGAACCTCCCTCTATTCCTCCTGTTCAGAGTTCTATTGCATTTTATAGACGATATGAATAAAACTTTTAAAGAAAAAATAACAAAATAAATTACAGCTGCAGACTATATCTCATATTGATCATATTTTAATTTAGTAATAAAAGGCATGTTTTTTTGTAACATTTGATCCACATAAATTCAACTTTTTTTAATGTAGACATACACATGTTGAGAGAGCACAGGTGTCTAAAAAAAGTAAAATAATGGCTGAAACTAGTGCAAATGGTACAGTTTACTTTAGGTATTTGTAGGCCATAGTGCTAAACCAGGCACAGCCATCAATGATCAATTACTACTTTTGTGAGGAAAATTATAAGAATAAGGTGTCAATGAAATTTTAGCATTTGCGTGTTACATACATATTGTGAAACTGCTGAGACAGAACTGAGACAGAGAATTGTAATATTGCTTTATTTTAAAATATATCTATAATTCACCTAGTTGAGTTTCTTTGGCTTCATATTGCATATTTCAGAGCTTTATTACCATGAAATGACAAATTAAATAAATAACTGAAAAATAAACAGTGTGGATAGAATTTTTTTAAATACCTGGTTAATTATAAAATGGTGATTAGTATATCAACATAATGATAAATACATAAAATTAGATGAAGAATTAACAGTATCACTAGTAATAACATTTAACAATAAATTTGGTACAAATTACAGAGGTCATCTAGGCAAAGAAGAAGACAAGGAGAGAGTCACACCAAGCTACACACTTCAAATGACAATATTGATGATATATTTTTAATGTTATTTTTATTGTTAATCTTTTAAATGGTCCTAAAACAAAATAAAGGGCTCTCTTAAGTCTGATGACCATTTAAGTTTTTCTTCTCATTTTGCTGTTATTTTTCTCTAATTTGCTTTATTTAATTGTCTTTGAATGATCAGAAATATAACATTTAAGGCAATAACTAGAAATTCCTTTCAGAAGAGATTATTATTTTGATATATTTTCACAAGTTTTTATAAATACTTTTATGGCACTAGTTAGCTCAAAATCAAGATTTGCTTATAAATGTAGCACTTACCACCATTTGCATTCTAGCCTGATGCATAGTGGCTAATGAAATTATACTATCTTTTTCTTTTCATGTTTCTTTTAATGTATATAAACTGCAAATTTATAAATTTTGCACATGTATCACAAAGTCTTATATGGTAAACTTAACAACTATTTGTTGTGATATTCACTTACAGATCATTCTTTTTTTTTTTTGCTTAGCAGACAAAAAGCAGGAGAGGGTGCATGAAAGTTATATTTACGGCCACAATACTTTTATTAATAGGTCAAACAGTTTACAATTACATTTTCATAAAACCCACACACAGATCGCGCCCTGAGAATGACAATGCTCTATCTCCACTATTTGGGAAAATTGAGTGAATACAGATCATGTTAATTGTTATCTTCATAACATTAACAATGTTCTAAATTGTGTTAAAGAATTAAGCTTGAGGCAATCTGGCCTTTCTTTAGGTGGCTTATTACTTTTTCAAAAATTTTATTCAGAATTTTAGTAGCATAACTATGCGCTGCTAAAACTTTGAAGTCCCCAGGTGTCAATAGTTTTTATTGTTGGAAAGGACAATAGTACTGTTAACCTAAAAAAAAGCTATTTTACACTCTATGAATTTCTATAGTGAATGGATATATACATAGTGTATTATAAACAGCTGCTTGTAATATAAGCCAATAAATGTCTTGCATTCTATTCAAATGACTATGAGTTTTAAATCGAAAGGCCTAATTTTAAGATTAAAAAGCAAGTTTAATTTACTCATTGTAAGATAGGCTTCCAAAGTTGAGTTGGTGTTAAGCAATTTTTTTTTTATTTTAGATATTCATGCTAAAAGTAAAACCATTTAGAAAAAGTTTTCACACCCAATTCATTTTGAAATGCCATGTTTACAAGTGTTTTTAATTTCAATTGGTATGGTTGCTGAGGACTTAAGGCGGATTCCATGAAGAGGCTCTTGAGATTTCCCAAAAATTGAAAATTTTCAAATTCACTTTACATGTATGAATTATATATCAAATTAAAGGGAATTTTATGCTTAAATTAAGAATGTAATTTTTTTTAGCAAGAGACTATTGTGAAAAGAGATAG
>BMAT01001966.1:825101-850559 GCA_019649035.1 Elysia marginata | reverse complement strand
CTAATTGAACTTTGTATTGACTGAATAAACTTGAATGAATGAATGAATATTCTGAGGATCCTCCTATAGCATTTCATTTCAAAAGCGTTAATTTTCTTTTCATCTGCTGTTGTCAAGGTCCATCCTTCGCACCCATAGATGGCTGTTGGAAATATGCATGCTCTAACGATTTTCAACTTTGTTTGCTTATCTTGTCCTTTCCAGATTTTTAACATTTTCTTAAGCTGTCCTACGGCCATAGCTGTCCTCCTTTTGATTTCATTTGAACATTTTCCATTTCCTTCAATTTTGGATCCAAGGTATTCAAAGTTTTCTAAGCACTCAACTTTCTCTCCATCAACTGTTATGTCTGATGTTCTCTTGCATCTATCAGTATCGACAATTTTAGTTTTCTTTATATTGAGAAAAAGGCCCTTGTTCTCACTGTGTTCTTTGACTGAGTGTATTAGTTGGTGCAGACCCTCTGTTGTCGTTGATAATAATGCTGTGTCGTCTGCGTAACGAAGGTCTCTGAGTGTCAAGCCTTGGATGTTTGGTTCGTTGTATAGATCTTTTCTAGGATCTTGTTCGACTTCTCTCATTATGCCCTCTGTGTATAGGCTGAAGAGGTGAGGAGAGAGGATACACCCTTGTCTAACACCTTTGCTGACAGAAAACCAATCGGACATTCCACATTCTAGTCTTACTGCTGCCCAGCATACAAGTTTAGACAAGCTCTTGAAAATGTAGGCGTTCTTAGATGGCAGACTTTAGATCGGACCACCATCCATTTTTATTTTGACTGTGCTAAAATTACCTCAGAAATTTTTGGAAAAGTAAAATTCAAAGACCTAAATACCAAGTCAGCCTAATTAGATAATTGCAGGGCAGCAAGAAAGAAGAATTCCATGTTACTTTGAAGAAAAAATTTTAAACCCTAGAACTAATATTATCTGTAAGGATAGAGCCTCAGTGTAATACAAAATATATATTTAAAGCATTTTACATCCACATGCGAAGTGTCTTCAGAGGCAAAGAAAAAGTGATACACTGTAAAAGAACAATTTTACAACAGATGCCAAATGGTTTCAAAAAACCTGAGCCTAGTAATGCATATTGTATTTTAAAAAATGGTAAGAACGTGTAGTTCAATAAACAACAAATAGATGAAAAAACCTGAAATAACCTGAAAAACCTGATATTTGGTGTCCCTGCTTTTACAAAGGGAACACAAAAACTGGATTAGCGCAGATTCTTTAGGAAAAATTGAAAGCATAAGGAACAACAAAGAACTGAATAAAAGTAGGACAATAGTAGAGAAAGATATAGCAAGACAGAAATACACGGAGGCAGCAAAGGAAGTGAAAAGGAGCATTAAGTAGGACAAGGAAACATTCATCAATGGACAAGCAGATAAGGCGGAAAAGGAAGCACGAAACGGACACACTAGGATTTTCTATCAGACCACACTAATTCTGTTGGGTCGTTTCGATGAGTCATCAGCACATGCTTGCCGGTGGCAAATAAAAATTACTTTTTTTAATCTCTTTTTTTACAAAGCCATTATCATATTCATGATCAGCGCCCTAAAACTATCAGTCTACACGTAATCAAGTAGATTTGATGACAAAAAGCATAAAGATTTTATATATTTTTTAAACTAAATTAAGGTCTACTTCTACTCTTGGAGCTAGAAAGCTTTTCTTTAACTTAAGAATTGGCCTTGTTTGTGGAAACGCACAACGGAAACAACCCAACTATTAGTGGTTGGTCAGTTGGTTTCTGTCTCACTCTCAGTGAACACAAGCTCTTAAGATTTCCTTGACAAAGGAGAATAACTCTACAATTATTTTTGATAGCTCAAGGAAAAAGTAGACTCTCAAAATTGTGATTTGATTAATAATATCATTTTGCAAGCTAGCTAGTAGACATGAACAGAAATATTCAAAACTGTTAAAAATATATGGAGTGACTTGAAATAGATGTTTTGCTTCAATTGCTGGTATATATTTTCACATAATAGTCAGCAAAAAAGGTTTATAATCTTGTTATCTATCCATATAAATTTACATATAAATAAAACTAAGAATCTTGAAGCTTTTAACCTATTGGAAACAGTATCTGAAATTTCGTGTCTCAGTGCAAAGTTGCCCTATTTTGTCTCCAACCAAAATTACAACAGTAATGGCTGTGACAGATTTAGTTATTATTCTTTTAGAAGAATTTTCTTTAGAATTGAAACACGATATTGACAACTAGAATCAATGGGGGAATTATCTAATATAAATAAATATTACAATGCCAAGTCATCCGTACACCAATAATGAATGATACTTGGATGACCCTCCACAGGTAATTTTTTTTCATATTATCTCGTTCTTCTTCTGTCCTTTCATTTCTCTCATTCTAATGCATGCTGCAGGTCAATAGATTTAAGATTTTATCCAGGTGACTTTCATGATAATAAAAATTGAGGCATTTTATTGTATATGATTAAAACAAAATATTTAACAATGCACGCCAAAAAATGCTTCAATTGATCAGGACAGATGAGGCTGTGACTAAACGTTGTGATTATGTCAGGGCAAAGTGTTTTTAGGGATAAGAAATATAAAAATACTTTAAATATGCTTTTACCCCATTATCTGTTCTGAACTACACCATTGTGCATAATTTTAAATTGCATCAAATCAAACCTTATGGAGAAGAATTGAAAAATATCAAAACTGAAAATTTATCTTTTGTGATGCAGGGAAAAATCTGACCCTGCTTCACAACTGCAAGGTATGTTGAGTGAGTTAAAAACAAGTATAACCTTAAAAGTATATAAGCTGTCTGGCCATTTTGTATACATGTATACTGTTGCTATTTAATTCCCAGCTGATCAGGATGGTGCCCAAGAATTTGAACGATTTAACTAGTGCTAACGTGTCCCCTGTTATAGCCTTTGTCAGTTGTTGAAACTCGCCCCTTCAAAAGTCTATACCAGTTCTTTAGTTTTTGACACATTAAGAAAATATGACTATATTTGTCTGGCATTGGCAACCCCAAAAGAGGTGTTCTGTTGATCCTGGAGGTGCTTCACTATCACAGAATGTGCATTTTTCATTTTTTTGTTCTATAATAAATCTTGCCATGGATTTGTTTGTTGTAAGAATGTTGTGTAGAATTAGATATTGAAACTAATTGAGTTAAGTGTGTTGGTGCAACTATATAGTCTATTTAATATACAGGTTTTGTCTAACAAAATGTCCTAACGTATTTTCCTAAGTTTTGAGACATTTTACTGGTGTTTCTTTTGTTATTAAATCCTTGTAAATTTTTCCTGCGCCTTTACTCAACCACTCAATCATCACCATAACTAAACAAAAAAATAAAAGGGAGCTCACTCATTGCTTCTCTCTCACACAACTTGCTGTCAGTGTAATTATTACTAGAGTTATTTCAATTCGTGTATGATGTAGTCCTCCTGCCCATGGCATATTGGCAAAAATATGCAAATAAAATTTATTGGTATTGTTTTAGATTCGTATCAATTCTAGGATTGAAGATAGTCTGTACAAATTTTTGGTAAGTGTACCATTTTGAATGATTCCTGGTGATTCCTAGTGATTTCTGATGATTCTAAGTGATTCATAATGATTCAAAACGATTCCTGTTGATTCCTAGTGATTTCTAGTAGTTCCAAGTGATTCCTAGTGATTCCTCGTAATTCTTGCTAATTTTTAGTAATTCCAAGTGATTCATGGTGATTTCAAGTAATTCTAAGTGATTCCTAGTGATTTTGAGAAAAAGTAGCACCCTTGATGAGAGTTGGATGTTGACAATGTTAATTTGAGAAAACACCTTGTAGACGTTAATTTTTTTTCTATTCTTTAACATTTTAAAACAAAAGAAAATTCCAATATCTCTCCAGAAAACTGTTACATTTTCATGCAGTATGTAACACTTGGAAGCTCAAAACAATATGTATCTTTCAAAACATTTATGCTTTGCAGTGGGAAAATTGCAATATCTGACTTGTTTGGATTGATTATGCAGCTTTTGTAAAAATCATTCATACTAACTTTTTGTCTTAAAACCTTTAAAAAAAACAGTACATTTACTTTCAAATCTAAGTAGGTATTCCTAAAGAAATAAATGAATGAAGAAGTAAGAAGTAAATGACGTTTTTATTTATTTTTTGTCAACGTTCTTTGCTTTTCAGCAAACTCAACTATTTTTTCATCTGTAGAAAGTCCTTTTCGTTTGCGGACTTGATTCATGTAGACTCTTGCCCTGTTTTCTGCATCAGCTTTCTCTCCAAAATGCATATATTCCTCCTCTGTGGTGGGTACCCAAAATGGATCAATAGGCAATACCTTGAGAAATACAAAACATTTGAGTATCAGCATATATGCACTCACATGAGTGAAGCTTCTTAATCTTAGTTCAAGAGGATTAAAAATATAAAAAACGTTCTAATCATCGTCAGATTGAGAAACAAGTAAGAGAACTAATTGCATGAGGAAGTACATCACAGTTAAAACAATTTTTTACCTTTTGATTTTATTAGATCTTTTTTTTTATCTTATCATATTAGCAGACAATATAACACTCATGTTCCATTTTTTGTTTCTTTTAAATGATATGCCTGATGTAATTAGTGCATGCGATGAATCTAGCTTCTCCAAAACCTTATTTAACTTTTTTTTTCTTTCAAGACATCCATAAAAAGCAGATCTAGAACAAAGCACCTACTCAGGAAAGTTTTGAAACTATACATATCTGCATTACTTTAAATCTTCAAAGATGACTGAATAATTCATTTTTCAATGATATTGTTACATTACAATAAATCATACTTTGATGATTAGAGAAAAATAATGGAACTTGATCAGTGCCTGCTGTGAGTAGAACTTATCCAAAACCCATAAGCAATATCAATTTGTGAGGCTTAGACTTAGCATGACACTCTATGACATATGACAAACCAACATAATCTGAGCATACAAGGCTAAGTAATTTTACCTCCCAGTGGGAAAATTTAAGCTGCGGGCTTGCAAGTCCGCTTGTTTTCTTTCGCAGGTCCTCAGCAAAACCAAAACTTTCTACAACAGGCACAGCTGCAGTCACATTGAAGATATCCGTCCCTTCCTGCATCTCATCTGAGAGGACTTGGCCATATCGCTTGGACAGAACTGCATGGAGTTTGCCTATTGTTCAAGAAAAGAAAAAGCAATATTTTTGTACCTAAGCATGCAATTTTGTGATTAACGTAGTTACTAGCTTTTTTTCCTCAATCTCAGAGTTGGTTTCAGTCCGACATACCTGTTGCTCCTTCAGATCAAAGAGACCAGCAATCATTTTGCATCTTGCATTGCCTTCATACAAACCTGCATAAAATTTCCATGCAAGAACAAAGTATGCAGTACAAAAAGGAAAGACTGCAATTAATGTGTAAGCAATATGACAAATACTGCAGGAGAAAGTTTTTGTCTGACTTTCTTTTTTGCTGCTCCGCATGGGATTAAAACTACTTTGCACAAATCCAAAATCTTCAAATAAACAAAGAAGTTCAAATGAGATGGTCCTGCACACAGATGGAGTTTCAATATTTGAAAGTAAACAACAAATGCTGTAACATCCTTTTTCAGTTAATGCAAAACTGAATTTCCAAAGAACAATAGAACATAAGCAAAACAGTGTGCTTACTGATTGGCGATAGAAAGGATATGAGAAGATAAAGCAGGCTCTCAGCTAAAATTAACCACCTATGAACACAAACTGAAGACTGCTGCAAAACAATGCTCCTAGTTTATATTGCTTGACAATTGCAACAGGCAAGCGCTTTATGTCGCAGCTAAGAGAATAGGCATAACTCTTTTCAATAAGAAGTACTGAATAAATCTTTCACATAAATTTTCTGATCAAAGTCACTTCAAAAATACCAAGAAAAGCCTCTTTCACTAAAAATACTTTATTGCTGGAATCTTTTCTTGCACATACTGCTATCTTGTCAAAGCTGCAACATACATGTACAAAGGAATTAACATTAAAAATTATTTTATATCTTATGAAGCCATAGGTAGCCCTTTTTCCTTACCTAAGACATCCATGGTGGCTTGGATGTTACACTTGTACATGGCAACCACAAGTCGTTGGGGTCCAGCCTGAAATGCGCGCCTGCATCCTTCCTTCATGGTGGAGATCAGCTGCCCAGAGAGAGGCCCATACACACTGCTTGTCCAGTCTATGTTTTCTGGGGTGGTAAGGCCAGGTGGGAGTGAAATTGAGTCAGCAAGGGAATCTGGCATGTCTCTATTGTTAGGATTTGCAGCTGTGTTGGATTCAGTCACATTTTGAGATATCACATTATCACAGGAAGAGTTTGCTGGAATATCATCATTACCAGATGATGTTGGAACTTGTGAGTGTCCTGCTGATATTTGGTTGAGCGGTCTAGTTTTCCCTCCATACCACCAGTCCTCTACCACAAAGCAGACACCATGCATAGGTTCCTCACAGAGAGGTCCAGCTAGTGTAGCCACCTGGAACCCAGTCACTATGCTGTTATCTAACTCTGCGAGCTTGCATTGTGTTTTTATCTTTGATGTTTCAATAGCTTGCCAAACACTTGGCCTGCAGTAGCCAGGAACATTGTTCAGTAATATGTTAGGACCACAGCGTCTTGGCCCAAAGCACCAGATCTTTTCCTCAGCACCTAGCCATTCTGGACCTGCTTTGTCAAATTCTTGTCTCAGCTTCTGCTTCACAGCCTGCAAGGTTTCTACTGCTGCTTCGTTCATGCAAAACCCGACCTGAAAAAAAACACAGATAAATTTGACCTTGGTTTACATTTAAATTTCTTACCTATAAGAATAAAAAACACTACAAAATAACTAGGGAAGAGAATAATAATATTCATAATTTATAAATATTTATTTTGTGAAATTCCAATTTAAGAACAACTTAATTTGAGAAAACTATAGATTTTTTTGCGCAGTGGACATCATAGGAGAGCGAAAACATAAGCTTTGAGTTGGCTCTGCCTCCTTTCATCAGTTATGGGTGATGACATGAACAATTAAGATTTACCCGACCTTCCTCATAGTCAACTCAACGTATCACAGCAAGGTTATGAACGTCCAAGATAAACTTGCTGCATAAGTAGACAAAGAGGCTGAAGAATTTTCCCACTAAACACATCGGCACTGTTTAAGGTTTCCCCAACTTTTGTTTCGAGACGGCTGGGCCACTAGACGAAACCGATAGCAAAGCAAAATTTGCATGTGTGAAATTCTTACATCATGCATAACCCCGAAATGGGCCCGTTGCAGGTCCTGTATGACAATCTTACGCCATACATAGAGGAAAGTTTCTTGACCGACAGACTTCTGAGCAAATGAGGTTTGACATCAAATTTGTGGGTGGGGCTATTAGAGCGAACTTCAGCCACTCAAGGTCTGGAGTTGATTTTGAGATAATTTGACAGCTGGAGGGTAGAGAAACTGCAGGCTACCGTTATTGTTTTCATCTTTATTCGCATAAAGTCTTACATGTGAGTTAAGACTTATTTATTAATAGGTACTCTAAACGCGCCTTTATCGGCCGGAAAAATCGAGATCGCAATGGAAATTGGTGTGTTTTGAAGGGTGATTTGATTAATAAATGCTTCGTAAATCAAAATAAAATATATATGAATGAAAAGAACGTTTTCTTGTCTTTCTTTCTATGTACGTTGTTTGCGTGGTTTTTCTTTAAACTTTTGTTTAGATCAATGTGAATAAGGTCGAGCTTTCAGGATTTATCGCTGTGCCGCCGCTCGTCAAGCCGAGATTGATCAACCCCACCTCTTGGTTTTGCTTGGCGCCTCCACGCCGTGCATTGCGCGGCCACGCCATTATGCTCACAAGAAGCAGCTTTAAATGCACTTTAGTTCGATACCTAATGTTGTTGGGTTTAATACATTTATAAGGTTAAATTTTAGCTTTGAAATGTAAAAAAGAATTTTAAAAAAGCTCTACGATTGATATAAATAAGTATATTTGGTATTAAACGAAAGTTTCAACCAGCTTTAGATGCAAAAACTCTTCATATTATGGCTCTACTGGCGTGACTGCGATATCTTGAAAAAGATGTCAACAACCGCTTCCTTAGAATCTTCGCTTAAGCGAGCTTAGGGGACGTAAAACTGGTTAAAGCTGCAGTAGAATCCGCGAGAAGTCAACTCTCGGTTAAAGTCAACACCTCGCAACGGTCCTGTTTTTTTTTTCTTCTTTATTTAAGTAACTCTATTTCGCATTAAGTCAACAGCTTCGGACCTATTTTCGCTTAAAGTCAACACCTCGTGGTCAAATGGAAAGATATAGAGAGACCCCAGATGGGTCTTGGGAGAGACAAAGAGATATATAGCAGAGGTGGGTGGGTGGGCGACCTTTGTTTCCAATCATGATTCAAGACACTGCGTGCAGGGCTGGCGAGGGCTAGTGGGGGAGAGAGGGGGGGGGGCCTAGTGCTGCTGGACAGAAGACATTGACGCGTGCTGATTGGCGCAATTCACTGATGATTCCCCCACTCCTCCCCACCTCACCAAACCATCGCGAACACAGTGTTCATGTTCACACACCTACGCATTCCATTCCTGCGTCTACATCTAGGCTAAGCTAGCCTTCATCATTTCTCTGAGTACCTTCCTAGTGGTTAGTTACGCAGCGCTCGTTGAATTTGTCCGGTTCTTACACATTGCAATATGTTACCCTCCCACCCCCACTTTTTTTCGGTCCCGAGGTGTTGACTTTATCTGGATTCCACTGCATTTCATAATACAATCACAATTGAGTTCCCCGAGCGGACAGATTGGAAACTCTAGATCTAGATGCCGTAGTTACCCCCCGATGCTCCTATAGACTATACAGCTGGCATTCTAAGTAAGTAATAATGATTCATGGACACAATTATGTACATTTTCCTATGTTTTGAGACCTAAAACGGCAAATTTTATTTTTTAGAGAAAACGGGGAGCTAGTGTATTGTTTAAATGATACAAAGTGGTTTTAATTTTTTTAAATATGTTAATTGAATATTTAGTGTATAAACTGGCAATGAATTGGGGGCATATCCTCTCAGTAAAGCTCACATCTTGCGTGGCGGACATTGTTAAGTCTGAATGGATTGCACCTAGATCTAGATCTAAGTAGGGGTAACAACAACGAAGCTAATTTTCTGCTAGTTAAATAATTGCATGAAAAAGTGATACATTAAAAAGAAAACACACAAGGGGCTCAAGAAAACTCAATATCATGAATAAAATCAACAAACATGTTGTAGATCTAGAATCTCGCTCTAGATTTAGATCTAATCTATTAAAAGTTGTGTGGTTTACAGCTAAGTTTAAAACTAGACCTACATATTTAAAAGATACAGCTGTAATTAAAAAATAGAGAGACCACATTTTCTTTTAACCTTTTAAAGAGATTTTCTTAATGTTTTTCGTTAATTTTTCAGTTGATTACCAGTATGGAAATCTAAATGGAACATTTCTGGCAACAGGTAAAGGACGTCGTCGAAACCTCCCTGCTCTTATTGTCACCAACAGGTTGCTACTGCAGCTGAATCCTCTTCGTCAGCAAGGCTACCACTCATGGAAGACTTGTTTAGAAACCTTAGAAACCTAATTTCTTATACTTTAGCTCAGCTCAAACTAGTAATACATGTAGCTTGTTTGACTCGCCCAAATGCCAACCCCATTCTAAGGGAAAATTTGCACTATGATAAGTATAATACCAGCCTCTAAAAGTATAAATTAAGAAAACTGTCAAGTGATCTTAGTTAATTAACCATGTATGTGTTTGAAACATGCAGATTTGCTCTACTTTTTGCTTTTTGATTTGTGTCTCTTGCGTAAATGGTTATTTTTTCATGAATTTTTTTAAATATGGCCATTTTTATGAAAAATGGCAAGATGATAAATTTGATAAGAAACACCACTCAATAACACAATGAAGCAAGTTTTATTATGTATTACAAAAAGCATGGTGAACAGTTCTGTTTTTTCTGTTTCGAATGCACTGTAAAAACTGTTGCTGTCTATAATAGTTTTTTCTTCATGAATTTTTTAAAGTACACTGTTTTCCGTGAAAACGGTGTTTTCAAAGATTTTGTTAAATTTGAATGAAAAGGCATCTTTGGGTGCCTCTGTTATTTATAATAAACATCTGAGCACTCTGAAAAAAATTGAGCTTCATTACAGTAATACTGAGAGCATGTATATGTTGTTTTGTCACTGTTAGTGTAATATTTTGCTTTTTATGACGCATCAAAATTGCTATAATCAGGCTTTGAAAAATTTCGTGTTTTTCGCGCTAAAAATAGAAACTTCAAAACTCCATAACTTTCTTATTTTTCATTATATTGAGTCATAATTGGTATCTTTGTTTTTGTCTTACCAAGCTCTATAAGGCTATAGTATTTTTTATTAAGATTTAGAGTACTTGAAAAAATGGTTTGGAGTACCTATTATTAAGATATATTTTCATGCCAATATTTCACAACATAAACCAATTACATGCCGCTGTACTGTTTTCTCTGCAATCACCAGCAACAAACCCAAAAAGGTATAAAGGTGGATTATTTCTAGTGGGTCCTATATTTCAAATAGATAAAAAACCAGACCTGTAGATCAGATCGCCCAGTAATGTTTGCTGATGTTTGAGCATCCAGTGCCCTGAGACTCTCTTGATGTCCCAGGAGAATATCTGCCACGGTGCCAGGGAGTGGGGCTGCTCTCAATACCATGTGGCACTGTCGATCTGCTGTAGATGCCTAAAGGGGGTGAAATAAACACAAAAAGAAAAAAAAAGTGAACAGTTTTGAAATTAAGTTTTGACAACCTTTGGCAGTTTGGGGGAAAAAATCATGGCTAAAAAATTTGTCCATGGTATATTATGTTTTGTACATGGGCCTTGAGAGTCTCAGATTTAAGGATAGAAGAGCAAATAAGTGGTCATACATGTGGCTTGACTTCATTCTTTTTTAATTAAAAATGCTCATCTTCTTTTAAAATCAATCATCAAATAATTAACGCTAAAAACTAATTTATAAATTAAGCACAATGCAATAGAGCTAAGTACTATTTTAAATATGTGTATCACCTGTATAGAGGTATCTTCGTCTTCATCTTCAGCTCCTTGCTCTTGAATATCCTCATTGACCATATCTGTTTTAGGAGGTATGACCACCGTTTCCCGAAAAGGCACAATTGGTTTTGACACATTTACTTCAATTTTGGCATACCTTGCGTTGATATAAATGAGGTAAAAAAAATCAAATTTGGTTGGTGGGGTTTATTAGAAAGAACAAAAACAGTGAATAGGGCTGGATTAGATTGATCAAAATAACTTTGTTCAGGTTATGCATGGTTTTTAGGCTTATAAAAATTTTGCATACTTTAAAATATTGCACATGCGTAGAAAAGACTTCATCAAAAAGGCTGAAGTCAGGCAGGAAATTCATTCTTAAACTTGAGGTTGTTATCATAAAGAACGAGCTTTCCTTTGTATAATTCTTTTCATAAATCACAAATAAAAACCACCCATTATTTTGATTCTTTGGGTTCCTTATCAAAGCAAAATATTTGAATAACTGTAACAAATCGATTCCAAACTTAAAAAATAGTTTATTATTTCATCATTTAGTCTTTCATGCTTTTATTGTCTTCTCTCTTAAATTGAAAATTCTAAATTCTGTTTTATATGTAAAGCAACTAAGGCAATGACAAATTATATTGTCTAAAAACAGAACGCCATACATTGATCATTATTCTTTGCTCCTATTTAATTGCTTCTTACAAATTTAGTACTGTACTTACAGTGCAAAAAATATAACATCTTACAAAGAAGGAAAAATTGAACTAAAAAGGAACATAAATTGCAGTAATTATTATATATGCTTTACCTGTCCCTCAAATCATTTATGCATCTCTCTAGATGAACTTCACCTGCGGCAACAATGACATGCTCCCCTGTCTCTTGAACTTTAACCTCCACACAAGGATCTGCCTGATTCAGTAAACGCAATCCAGACAGAAGGCGATTCATATCACCTGTAAGAAATTAAAGGCCATGTTAATTATCAAAACTTGATGAGATACAATTGGAAGAACAGATGAGAAGGTGAAAGAAAAATGTAAAACATTCAATTAAAAACAATATTTATTAAGTGTTTTCCAAAAACGCAGAAGCTTAATAAATAATTCAAATAATAGATATGAATTCAATTTTTCTATGTTTTGCTTTCATGTTTAACACTGCAACAATTCATCTGCCAATTTCTGAGATAACAAAATCAAATAAAACATGAAATATTCTCTTACAACAGTATACATGGAAACAAAAATGCATTGCCTGGTTCAAACCAAAAGCAGCATCAGATAAAGTTAAGAAAGACAACAATACTACTTTTTTCAATACTGCGGTTTGTTAGACAAAGACAGCAGCAGCTGATCCGTACATGTATGAGCAGGTTCCACAGCCACTCTCACTATGGGAGCAGCATCAAAGTACATGTCAGTGAAAGCAGGACAAGCAATGGTTGATGACAAAGTCCCTGACTTGAGCACTCTCTCCTCCAGACCACCAATGCCCAGGACATTGCCTGCAGGAACCTCATCAAGGGCCTCCAGTTCTCTGCCCATCAGAAGGTAAAGGTCTTTCACTTCTACTACAGATAGATGCTGCTGGTTCTCTAGGAAATCTGGCTGATCCTGCAGGAGCTCTTGGGCAACACAACTAGCTGGAACCTGTGAAAAGAATTCTCAAAGATTGGCCTTCACAAAGCTTAGATATCCATCTTCATATTTCTATTAATTTATTCCATTGGACTTCCAGATGTGTAGAACTAGAAGTAACACCACAAATAAAGAGATACCATATATCACAATCTATATATCATGTCCTGAAAAGCTTTTTTTTTCCTTTGAAAGTCTACATGCTCAAAACTTTTGTACAAAAAGAAAAAGACAAGCTAATTGAGGTTTTTAAGTTTAAACAAAAAGAAAATTCCAGATATTATAATTAACATAAAAAATGTGAAAATATAAGGGTATAAGGGCATTAGATTCTCATACTTTCTATTTGAAATGCAAAGAAAATGTGTTGAGGGTTGGGATTGGGTTAACAAAAAATTCGGCTGAAAGGTAGAATTACAGGGGCTGAAAAAGTAGCCATGATATTGTTACTTAGTAGAAATTGATCACTTCAAAGTAAACTTAACTTTTCAAACTCTTTTTCTTCAATGTTCATTTCATTTTTTTCTGTGCTATCTTTGAAACACCTATAGATACTAATTTCTACAGAACACTTGTAAAAAGATATCATTGAACAGAGCTTTGCAGTTAGTTCTTTCAATTAATACCTTCTCTAATGCAGCTCCAGGATCATGTTTGGGACCAAGAAAGAAAACTTTTGAACCTTTGCGTAAGCATCCACTAAAGATTCTTGCAAAGGCAATGAATATGTGGTCATTCTGGTCCTCTACTGGTACTGCAACGTTTTCACCTGGGGAAATACAAGACATATATAAGTAAAAATTGAAACAAAACATCACAGCTGGAAAATCCACTTTTCTATGTGTCTGGATTCATTAGCAACCATAACCATAACAATTATCAATTCAATAAAGTCTTATTATACTATGATACTATATAAAATGGCATTTCTCAATACTAAGACAATAAGAATACCATTTGGAAATAAATCTATAGTGCTATTACCGGTATTTCAAAAGTGCCTTTTAAGATCAACTAAATGAGATCAACTAAATGTATTGATCAAATCTATAGCCATTGAGGTCTGCCTCAGACCAAATATTTTAGGGGAAAGTGTTGCTTAAAGTCAACCTTTTAAGACAGTGTCTTTGATTTTATTTTTATTTTTACAAGGGTAAAGTCTATAGTCTTGTGGCTTGGACTGTGATGAATTTGCTTAATTAAGAATAGTACTGATTCTCACAAATAAGCTTGAAAACAGATAAAAGAAAGGTATGTGGTAGGCATGAAAGCAACTGAGTTTTAGCCTTTCTTGATGTCTTAATGCCAGTTTTTTAATTTACAAAAAAAACAACAAAAAAAAAAACAAAACAAAAACCAGGCACTGTTGATGAGACATACCTGATAAATAAACATGGCCGCTTAAGTCTGCCTCTTCCACACCTGTGTCAGATTTCAGGTTTTCCTGTTTGGCTAACATTTCTGCATGGCGTTGACGAGCTGCTTCCCTTCTTTGCTTTAATTCCTCTTCAGTCATAGGCCTTCAAAACGATGAAAATGAGAATCGACAAAATAGAAAAATTTAAACCCTGTATGAATTTACAGATGTTTGGAATGCTGAAAGCATTTGCTGCATACTATAAAATGTCAGTTTAAAAAGTTTTTAGGGTCTCTTTGTTTTACTTGGGCAAAATTTTGACCATGAGTTGTGTCCATAAGTGTGATTTTTCTCCAACTAAGACTTTTTTTAAGGAATTGAAAAATAAAATTTCATTTGCATGGTCACCTGGGTATAACAGTTCAAATGAAAATTTTAATTTTTTTAAATTACAAAATACTTGTAAAATGATCCAGTTTTGACAACAGAATTGAAAAATGCCTCCAAAGAAGTAGACAAAAATATCTAACACTGGTTCCTCAAGCAGCTCAAATATTTCTCAAATACTGCCATAAACTCGTTTGCTAAATCCTTAAATATGTCAATAAACTAAAAATATAAAAATTAACTAACGCGGTAAGTTTAAAAACCAATTTAACTTTTGCCTTTCTAATTATATTTTATTATAAAACCACATTCCTTTAAAAGATTAAGTACCTTACTTAAACAAAACCTTTTTAAATTAAAAAATCATGTGTAAACAATTCTTGTTTATATAGAGAATTCCATGTAAGATGTAGATTTTTTTACAAAACAGGCAAAATGTATAATTATTTACTGTCTATGTACCGATTCTAAAAGGCAACAACAACAAAATGAAAATAATATGTGATTATTTGGACTGAAATTCATAAATTATAATGTTTTTAATTTTCACTTTTTGTTTGAAATGATACTTGTGAAACACAGACCTGGCTTTGTGCTGCGGTAAGCATCTTTTATCCATTGGAAACATCTTAGAAACAAAAATAATCACAGGGGAGTTTTCCTCAGACTTGCAAGCAATAAAATCTGAAATATACGTAATATACTACAGTTAAAAGACCTTGGTTAATTTTAAAGATTTAGATGGCGACTTCTTCAGTAAAGGTTCACGAATCCAGAGCCCCATTTCAGCATAAGGAAACTGTGGGACAGATTGCCATTTTTTCCTGGCAAAAAGTGCTGTAAAATAGTTAGCCATTGCTTTCCAAACTGCTTATTATTTCTTGAGTCTCAAAACCACACATAAGTTGTCATTGTTATAGTATTTGTGATTCCAGTAACTCAAACTTCTTTGACCCTTTATTTTTAAAAGCAGGCTCTCGGTTCATTTTAACATTAAGGATATTATGATTTAAGGAGTCGCTGTGTAATCACAATATCTCCATTGACTCTAGTATTTAGTATCATTAAAGACTACAACTTAACTGTTACAGTCTTGGATCAGAATGCTTTAAAAAGTGACACAAATTTAGTTTTATTCCTTTCTCATTCTTATTCTTTGTAAAATTCCAAACATCATTTATCTGTGTAGGAGGGGGGGGGGGGCTAGATAGCTCAGTTGGTAAAGGCCTCGCTCCATGGCCCAGGGGTCGCGGGTTCGAGCCTCAGCCGAGCACAGTCCGGGCCCCTACTGGTTGGGTCGGTGTCAGTATAATGTGACCGGCTGAGGCTAAGTCATGGTTTCCCCACTAGTCTCTGGGTGGCACGCCGTACATTGTCATTGGGACCCAAGCCCTGAGAGCACCTTTGAAGTGGAATTGGGCTTGTAAAAACATCCTTCAATTCAATTCTGTGTAGGAGGACCTTTCATTAATACAAGAAAAATGCTCTCACCATGGGTAGAGTTAAATTGGTAAAGATATGACACTTACCTTCCTTCAATTTCTGTGTTGCGCTTGGTAGGGAAACAAATTGACGGCTTTGGCTACACATGAGTCCTTCAACCCTCTCTGCTGTCATCTCAAGCGGAGAAGGAATGCCAGAGACCACAGAACCTATTTTGTCAAATAAGATAAACTGCATCTGACAGAAGTATATAATAAAAACCTAGCTGGAAACTAATTTCACTTCTTGTTTTGAAAGATTTAACTAAATTATCATTCTTGTTTTGCCAAGAAGTAAAAACAAAGCAGTTTTTAGAATAAAATGCGTACCCTTTTAACTATTAAAAGGCTGCTTGTAGTTTTTGTAACTCAACGTTATGAAAGTCACTTTAAAAGGCCTTTAAATTTATTTTTATGGTTTATTTATTGTAAAAAATATAGAAAAAAAAAACAAAAAAAGAGATCTTTAAAATTGTAGCTTCAATTTAGGAAGGAAAACAAAGAAAAAAAACAAACAAAAAGTAATCTAGATCTATTAAAAATTTTCAGACATTACAAAACTCAGATTAAAATTTTACTGCATGCACATATTGTGCCAACCACATGCAGAGAAACATTTTAAAAATTAATGAAATAAAACTAACTGACTTTTATAAAGATGAGTGCAATAACTTTTTTCTTACCTAAAATTGAATCTGAAAGGGGCAACCACTGGCTCATTATTGCCTGGAGAAGGACTGTGGTATCTTTATGTTTAAGGTCTCGTGGAGCTATTGTCAATCCTAAGGACTTTACAATCTTCTCTGTCTTTGCACTGTCCCTGTAGGAGAAAAACATTAAGGCATCTCAAAAAACAAAAAAAAAGGACTACATTTTTTATAACCCTGAGGCTAACAGCTGTATTACACAAAAAGTCAATACCCAAGAGTAAAAAAAATTATTGGTTTTGGGCGTAAATCTGCAAGGAGTTACTTAATGTTGTGATTTTGATGAGACTTGAGTAATCTCAGTGACAACACCAGTGTTAACTCTTGAATTTACATGCAAAATGAGAAACCTAAAAAAAAACTGCAGTGGAGCCCCTGAATAAAGACCTGGAAAAATGTTGGTTAAAAACAGTTCTTATATGAGGGGGGGGGGTCTTAGTTTAGGGCTTAAAATACTATACCCATATAAGCGGACATCCTCAAATTTAAACCCACATAAGAAAGGTGGTCTTTGTTGAGGGGTTTTACTGTACTATTTAATTTAGCCAGGACTCACTTTTGACCAACTGCCTCATAAG
Source organism: Elysia marginata (assembly GCA_019649035.1). Taxonomy (NCBI): domain Eukaryota; kingdom Metazoa; phylum Mollusca; class Gastropoda; family Plakobranchidae; genus Elysia; species Elysia marginata. The sequence goes on along the minus strand of BMAT01001966.1, from coordinate 833,304 downwards.
CTGCCCATATATTGTCCAATACAAACTGTACAAAGAGGGGTTTCTTGCCTTTGGACTATGTGAGAAAAACATACAATACATTGTCGTATTAATAAAGCCAAACACTGAATGAATGAAAAAACACAATTCACAATGGAGAAGTAAGTAACTTGAAACCGAAAGCAAAAATTTCTGTTAAAGAACAAAATAAAAAAAGGAAGGAAACAGCAGTAAGGGAACATAAAAGCAAAAAAATCATACTTTGAGAGACTGAAAAAAGAGACCTTTAATTAAATTAAAGTTTTATGAATTTAGCATGTAAAATATGTTATCATTACATTCAAAAATGTTTTCTTAAAAAGGACTGACCTGGGCTCCTTTCAAGATGCGCTTTGCTTTTGTGTTCATGTAATAGTCACCCCAAAGAGTTTTGTTGAGGATTTCCTCCCTCACACCAAGTTTAGCAGAGTACATGCCAGCAAAATGACCAACACTTTGTGAAAATGATAATAATAAAAAATCAGTTAGAGTGAACTTGTATTCCCACAAATATTATAGCATATGCCCTAGCCATGAATGGTTTCAAGCAAGGGCCTAAGAATTCTATTTTTCAAAAAAAAACATCTCAACAGCCTAATCCTCAACTACTATAAGGTAACTTTAATTGAGTAGAATTTTAAAGCTGATAAAAAGCCTTTGGTGTCTTTGCTTATCACTAAAACTTTTAACTTAAATTGATCAAAATCTCTGGCACACAAGGATCATAACAAGACCAGTGTTGTTTCTACATTTACTTTTAAATGGGTTGTTTTAACATAGAAACCAAATTTAGCTCCTAATTGAAAAGTAGATCATTCGTATGGTGCCCCGAGAAAAACCTTCACATGGATCAAACTTTGTATATCTAAGTAGTCAACGTATGTGATGGAAGAGCATATCCTGAGATTCGTTTTGTTTTATGAGTTCAATACGTCAAACACAATAACCTTCTTTAAAGTGACAGGAGAGAACATGAGGAATGGATAAAACAATGTTTAATGTCTAGGGATCATGTTTTATTGTGAAGTGGTCAGGTGATTAAAGTAGAAAGTTAAAAATTGTGAAGATTTAGCTTCGTCATAAAAGCCGACAGTTTACTAAAAGAAGTAGTTTATGCTAATCTAAAAATAACAATTTTTACAGGGGAAGTGTACTTTTATTTAAAAGACTTATATCTCAAAAATGCTATAAGTGTAATATGGAGTATTTTCCTGGAGCAAAACATATTTATACAATTATTTTCACAAAGTGACTTTATAAGCAATGCAACATTCAAAGATTTTGGTATGGAAACTCATTTCACAACACACAAGAACTACAGTGATAATCTTAATGACTCACGTGAATCCCCAACCATCTATAGCACTTGCAAACACAACATTGCCAAGCTCAGGTGAAAAGTAAATGTTTTTGTGCTCCTCTTCATCTTCAATCACAGTCCAGTCATATGTCTAGATTTAAATAGTAAAGAATTAAGAGAAAATAGAAATGCAATTAAATTCATGTATACAAAGAAACAATATTAGATAAACTTGTAACTTCAGTGTTTAAAAACTAAAACAACATTAAAAGCATTTCCTTTTTTTTTTCAAATTCAAAAACAGAAAAGCCAAAAGGCTGTTCAGTTAGATTGATAAGGTATTGGATTTAAAGTAATACTACAACTATGAACTAACTTTTAAATAATTTGAACAAAAGCAGACCCTATTTTGGTTTAGTTTTTCAAAAATCAGAACTTACAGATTCTCCTGTTTCTGTCCTCCCTTGATCTTGTGCATCTGCTTCCTGGTTTGAAAAGTAAAAAAAAAATAAGATGGTAGCAACTGAATTTTCAAACACTGCAAATTGAATAAAAAAATAATGTACAAGATATTCTCTCTTGAATTGCAGCAACTCAGATAAGCTTTAACTCGACAGAATGTTTCTTCAAAGCAAACAAAATAAAAAACATTTCTTTTTCAAACTGCCACATTCGAAATAATAAAATTAAAACATTAATTTACTTACAGCTGAGGTTTTCTCCATTGCCTCTGAAGTAAACAGCTGGTTGGTTATTAAATTCACCTGGAAATCCAAATAAGGACAAAATGAATAACAAATCTTGATCAATCCGTAAATAGAATTTTTTTACATTTATTAACAAATTAAGCTATCTACATAATTTACTATTTCATATAGGAGTAAAAATAATGTAACTGTAACTGGGGATAACAAAAACAAAGTGTGAGACAAAATTAATGGTAAATTTACATTGTTTCTAAACGTCTTTCCTTTCACTAAAAACCAAGGTGTAATAGATTTTAACAAAAAATACAATATAATTTTGTGCTCATAAACTTTTTGTTCTCAAGTGAGAGCTTTAGTTTAAAAAATATATGCTCATCTATACTTAGATATTATTCTTTCATTTTACCTGCACCAGGATATTTATAAGGTGATAATATGCTTCCATAGTTGTCATTTTCAGCTGGGAGATGAGTCGGTCAAGTTTATTGAGAACAAGTATTGGGCGGATACCTTCTAGCCATGCTTGTCGCATGACGGCTTGAGTCTGTAATACAGGTAAAATATATTTTACAAAATATTCACATGTATGTTAACTATTCTTTTTTTATTGAAAAAAAGTTTGAAACCACAGGTTAAGATACAGAAAATTCAGTATGGTCTCAAATCTTCAAATTACTTGAATTAGGTGAGCATTTTTTTTAATGGTACACTGGACAAAACAAGGAGTCTACAAACACTACAATAAATAATGCATGATAGTGCCTTGGTGACCAGGTATGCTAAAAAATATTCACATAAATAATGGTCAAGTATTCTACTTTTCTAGCCTTAACTGTCTGCACACTCATAACTGTTACTGGTTATGGTACCTGAGGACAGACACCTTCTACCACATCCACAACTACCACTGCTCCATCACAGAGGCGAACAGCTGTTGTAACCTCACTTGAGAAGTCCACATGACCAGGGGAATCAATCAGATTGACCAGGTATTGACTAGCATTGTCACCCCCTGAAGAGATTTACATAATAAACAAATCACCTAAAAGCCATACCTTACAAATTACAAACTCTGTACAACCATAAGTTCATTACATGACACCGACCTCACAAACCCTAAACTTTTAGTAGTCACCAGGTCTCTAATAGTCATGACCAGTTGCAGCTTGCTTGAATAGTACACATAATTTTGTAGAGGTTGTATAGGGCATTTGACCCAACTTTATCAACTTAAAAGAATTTAATGATACAACCTAAACCTTTTACTGAAATGTGCCTCCATAATGGCAAAAACCAAAACTAGCTCAGTGATAAAAAAAATTAAAAAAGGAAATTTGAGAGTGTCAAAGTGAAAATATCTAGTAATTAAATTTAGTTCAGGATTTTCAAAATTGTAAAATGCCATTGATACATGTTACAATGCTGAACGTCTAAGAAAAGATCTTCAGATTGGACCTTTCGTGAGCATGGGCATATCTATCACAAAAAAAATAACATTGATATTTGTCTTCATAAATTAAATGACATATACCTACAAACATTAAGGTATAATGCAAAGGACAGAGAGAAAAGCAAATAGAAGGCATGTACAGAAACAGGTTCTTTTGTTTTGCTCTGCTAAGATAATTACCCTTATTTATTTTTTCATACACCAACGTGATGGCACTTGACTTCATGGTTATCCCTCTTTCCTGCTCATCTTCTCTACTGTCCATGTAGCGAATCTGTTCAAAATATTTATTTAAATTTATTATAGTCATGTATTTTAACTTTAAGATTAATAAAAATCATCCCACACACGGCAATGAGTATCAATAACACAAAAATATCTCATCAAATTTTTAAAAGGTTGACTGAAAATCAAAATTTTCAAAAGAAAATTTTGGAACATTTATTCTTACCTTGCCTGCATTCCGCTTTGAAATAATTCCATTACTTGCAACTAAGGAATCAGCAATGGTGGTTTTACCTGTTTAAAATTCAAGAGAAATACATGTAGTATTCAGAGAAATTAGAGACAACAAATCAAATCAAAGCATCACACTGACTAAAACAATTATTTAGTACCTTTCAATTGACATGAATGGTATCAACATTTTTTTCCCTTTGAGATTCACTTATTAATAGAAAAGGAGTAAAACTTCTAATCTAGTAATAATGAATATGATGCATCCTTCTGGGCTTCTCAGAGAAAGTTGTATAAAATTGGGAAGTTAATGAGGGCATTTTCTTTGAATGCACTTTTGTACTAATCCTTGAACTCTTACTGGTTTCAACTTTTTACCATATGCACATATAATAAAAGTTGTAACAAAAGTTCTGTCAACTGATTTATTTTGACTTGTGTGTACGTAAATTACGATAGGATGAGTAGTGCAATTGTGAGAGCCATAACCAATAAAATTAAAAGAGACACAGAAAGCAATTTTCAATTATAAAAATATCATACAATTATCAAAAGAGAAAATTGGTTTGCCCCCAATAAAGTTTCAAACATGGCATCTGCAGCTTGTGTGCAGCAATGACAATGCTAAAAACTTTGACTGATGAGTCTCTATAAAAAGCGGTACTTTACCGTGGTCTACATGAGCAAGAATGCAAATATTTCTGATCTGGGACGGCTGTCGTTGTAATTGTTTCAACTGTTCTAAAGTTGCAATCTTCATCTTTTTTGCACAACAGAGACCACAAAGTGAAAGCTGTAGAAAAATAGATAAAATAAAGTTTTATGTTTGTCCTAAATCAAAATATCAAACTAGACACTATCATATGTAATGAAAAGTGAAAATATATTGTCACATTGTGTGGCACTTTGGTCTAGACCTAGTTCTATAGACACAGATCCTCATTGATATTATGTTCATGGCTCAAATATTAGACTTGTTAGATGAAATATGGATTTTTTTTAAAACAGTTCTTGCACATTCAAGTTACATTGACTGAGTTCCTCAAATTATGAGGATAAAGGTCATATCATACAGACTGTACAAAATTCAATTGATAAGCAATGAATTCTGAATTTTATTTTATGAGAAGTGGTTCAACATGAAAATCAAGTTAGCGTGTCTTTCCTCTAGGGCAACTGAGTCGAAAGTTGGAAATTCTTTTTTTTTTAGAAAACACCTTTTATGAACTCATTTATAAATTAAATCTAGAACTAATTCTATATTAGATGTATGAGCCTTTCCCATTGGACACTCTTATTGGTTTTGTTATTTACTTATTTATTACTTAAAAACTCGTAGAATTGTAAATTTGTATGCAATTTTCTTTTTCTGTAGTGAGAATATCACTTTATAATAGCGGTAAACACACTGGGAACCTAGATATATGGTCTTGTTTTGAACCACATAAATGATGAAGTTTGAAGCGCAAATTCCTGCCAAAACACCTGCCGAAACTGATGAACTTGACAGGCAGTTGTGAGATTTTGTAAACTAATTTGACATCACTATCAGAATATCAGTAACTTTAGACACATTTTTAAAGTCAAACACTTACTAAATAACCAAATATTGGCAATTTTCAGTTGTTTGCATTCTTAAGGAGGAAAAACTGCCAAGTTCCATTTGTGGCGATGTAATAATAAGATCTCTAGAGGCTTTCTCCGAGAACTAGTAAAAAACCTGGAAGTCACGGTTTAATAACAAAACTGTTTTTAAATTATAAAACAATATGATCATACAAATGAAATGCTTGGTTCTGCAGATAACAAGAGTATATAATAATGATAATAAATAGAAACAAGAATAATTAAGTATGAAAATAAATAGAAAAAAGAGTACTTAAATCTGAAAATTAATGGAAACAACAGTAAAAAAATGTGAAAATTATTTCACAAATATCTAATCAAGAGCAAATAAATATGAAATGACATTTTAACTGTTCCAGACCCCCAGTTCGAGGAAACCTGCCAATGAATGTCAGGCCTGCAACGAGCTCTGCATACCCACAAACAGCCCACTTGACCTGTCAACCTATATTTTGCCTCACAGTATTACTAATATTAAGGTTTACTCACACTAATACTGCAACACATAACAATATAAATGAATCCCCTACTCCCGGGGGGTGGGGGGTTACAAAATAAAAACAAAAACATGAGACTGAGAGAGAGAGAGAGAGAGAGAGAGAGAGATTAAGTTGGTTAGATTCAATCTTCTAACTCTAGATAACTGCTAGAATTAAGAATGATGGAAATGTGCCATTTCAATCACATTAATTAAATTTACTGTGACATTCAAGAAATTAAATGGCAGAGCAACCCGTCAATTTAGCGCTCCTGAACTAAATGATAAATCTTGCAAAATAAAACAATAAACTGGTGTACTTAACAGTAACACATCTATGCATAGAACTAGGTGAGAGCATTCTATATGGAAAGAGAGTATTTAGTTTTGAAGAAGAAAAAAAGAATAACATAATAAGATCCTTACTAGGGATCAATCTACCATGTCAGATGATGATGCTCTGTGTATTAATTTATGCTATTTTCTTACTTCCTTTTATGACTCTCTTACACGTCATTGCTTGGCTCAGCATAGATCTAGATTTAGGTCCTGGATACATTGGATAATTTTGGTCTTAAATTTATTATGAATTTTCGCTATGTGAGTTTGTGGCATCGTTGTATTTGATGTCTCCAGCAACTTTTTTTCACGATGATGCTTCCGTCGAAATGAAGATCATTCATATCAGCATTAAGAATCTACCAATGTTAAGATTTGATTAGGCATAGTCTAGGGGTTATTATCATTAATGAATGTAGTTCTAAGTTTGCACTCATTTTGCATTTTATTTTCTTCTTCATTATTCGATTGCCTAGATTTGAAACTAGATATAGATCTACGCTGAGTAAGCACTTTCTCCTTTCCCCCGTTCATTGTTTAAAGAGACCTACTCAGATAGTTTCCAGAGTTTACAAGTCCTAATTATGTCTATGGACCTGTAGGCATAAGCACTAGAACTAGTAGAAGCATGTATACATGCACTTTCAGTTCACTTTCACTTCAGTTTCAGCTTTTTTTTCATTGATTCGGTTAATATCCTTGACATTTTTTAGGGTCAAAGCTACGATGCCATGCATGGTATGGTCATAGGCCTTATTGATCCTCACCCCCCAGTCTGTATAGTTACTAGTACTACTAGTAGTAGTAGTCATATATACCGTAGTTATCAAGCAATAGAACAATAAAGAAAGGCACTCTTAGTAGTTAGAGATGTAGATTGGTGGCTTCTGCATCCCTACTATCAGGTCATTGCAAGCATACAAGGGCCACGCTCTAAAATCTGAGGCAGAGTCACTCAGACTTTCTTTTCTTCCTAATGTTTGCATGTGAACACAGCATGCACATATCCCTATGCACTGACCACAAGCATCAATAACATAGAGTCCGGTCTTCGACCACAGGAACATGAAGCATTGTCACTGTGACCTTGATGTAATGTGTTTAGCTTCAATATACTACAGGCTGTTATATGGCTACTCGAAAAAAGGTACACAATCGATAAAAAGAAAATCGGAACTGGGTTGTAACGTTCACTGGCTGCGAGTGCCATAGGCATGTACACAAGGCACTTCCATATTAATTATTACTTGACCGGGTGGTGTTACACATAGGCCTACATGTAAGTCATGTTCCTATAACTTCATCATGCGAGTAGGCCTAAGCGGTGTAGCACTGTATCCGACAATTTTGATATCACTCAGGATCACATTTTCAGGTACGAAACGAAATATTCTGAGTAACCTTGACCTAGGCTTATCAACACACCATAATTTTTCGGTGGTTGCCCGTAACCCGTAATTTTTTTCGCTCCAGAGTAATGTTGGCAGGTCTGGCCCACCCTTAAACAACCAATGCAATTCTTATGACTACTGCAGTACCTTAAGTCAGGTACTATTGAACTAAAGCGGTCCCTTCAGGTTGTCATTGTTGGAACATAGGGCCGTCATTCGTGTATTAGATTGATCTGATACTTTGCCAGTTTGATAGAATTAAGAATAAGATATGTTTGTTTATGTTGTTTTGGCCTATTTATAAATTATAAAAACAATCATTAAAAGAGTACCAATTAATTGTAAAACTTTTGCTAGGTACATAATTATTGGATGGGGAACATGTTTCCCACAATGGGGGGCCTAGATAGCTCAGTTGGTAGAGGCCTCGCTCCGTGG